>JAKCPI010019451.1:0-63425 GCA_023213315.1 Euborellia annulipes
TATTTCTGCAATATTGCTGGAATATTCCAGGCTGTCTGGGAAGTGTGCATGTATCCTAAATTGCCAGTTTTAATGAGAGCAATATTTATTTATTTTTTTTATACAATAAAATTAAAATTAGAAATTATATTTAAATACGTTTTTAATTCTTATTACGGTCCAAAATATTTTAATAAAAAACATCTATGAGAAGAACTAATATTCACATCCCGAGACGCCACCCGCCAGGGTCAAGCGCTAGGAATCGACGTGGCGAAAGACGCCTGACTCAGCTTATTTAAAGGAAAGTATGACCGTGAAAATTCTAACCTACGCTCTCTCAATTTCTTTTATACTGTATATATATTTACATTTCAAGTCATAAGGAAGGTTGCCTGCTCGCCAGGTTTTAATCTTGTCCCTCACGGTACATGGTACAATATTAAGTCCCACCCATGCGTTTTCTACTTGTGATTATTTCATTGTTTTTTAAAAAATATTATATATTTTTTAATTGAAACATTCCATATAAAGATTCCAATAAAGATTTTCATTTTCTTTTTTAAAAACAATGAAATAATCACATGTAAAAAACACATGGGTGGGACTTAATTGTCCCTCCCTGTACAAGTGCCTGCCTGATATGCTCGAGAGTACAGTGGCGGCGACTGAACATAAGTCTAGTAAAATTTTCTTCGACGTATTCTTATTTATTTGTTTATTTGAAAATTGTCTTAAAATGGGAGTTTACAAGATAAAATTTTCGAGACCACCGTTTCTCTTTGAATACTTCCGATACAGTGAGGGACAATATTAAGTCCCACCCATGCGTGATTATTTCATTGTTTTTATAAAAGAAAATGAAAATATTTATTGGAAATTTTCTAAAGTTTGAACCATAGAAAGTTTCCATTAAAAAATATATAATATTTTTTTTTTAATCAATGAAATAATCACATGTAGAAAACACATGGGTGGGACTTGTTCTTTGTCCCTCACTGTACATGGTGTCCACAAGGGGTCTTCATAACCTAAATCCGTCTCTGAGTCTATGGGATTGATAATTCGCTCACTCAGAAAGCTCACAGGAAATTGAGTTGCTGGTAGGCCGTTAACTTATTAGAATATTGACAAAAAAAAATCGATTTGTACTGAAATTTCTTAGTTTTTGCCTCAATGAGGCCTCTCATTGATTATGTCAATTGATTTGGATTTCAATGACATCATTTCATACAAATGCAATTGAAAGAATACAAAAGAACTTCACAAGATATCTCTTTATCAAAATGGTAGAACAATTTGAACTTCATTCATTTCGAAATTAAAAGAAAAGAAGTGAGGAATTTTCTCGATTTGGAAAAATAATATCTCTATTTTAACTCTGTTATGTGAAGCAGTTAGTGGTGGTACAGTGAGCGCCCCGATGCAATCCCCCACCTGATAGCTATAGCCTATGTGGTATATTGTGAAATAACTTTAAATTTGAAAAAGATAAAATAAAATCATCTGTACCAGACTTTACGTTTTTACCTTTTCGGTCATTAAAATTATTTCACTATACACTAAGGCTCTAGCTATCAGGTGGGGACCTAATTGTGGCGTTCACCGTACACCCTGATGTGCTCGAGAGTGAAGCTTAGTCAACCAAACCAATATTTTTAAAATAAATAAATAATCTTTTTCACTGGAAAATATACTTTTAAGACATCAGGCTACGCAATTAGGTTGCCTAAGCTCAAGGCTCCACTCTCGAATCCATCAGGCACTTGTGGCGCCGATTCTACTCAAATAGATGCGATCATAAACCATTTAGACAATAAAATATAAATTAGTTTGTAAACCAAAGTGGGGTCTAGAAGCGAAAAATAACTTGCAGCTTCGTTGCCCTATTTTTACCTTTCTCTTACCTATATACAGTATATAACAGGTCATTCAATAAGTCCGTAGGATGACATATAGATGGCGTTACTATAATTTTTTGCATATGATTTTTATTTAGTACTAACCTTCAAACGATACGTGTATAAATTTGACAGCAATCTAACTATTGATTCGTGAGTTATAGAATTTTATGTGAAGCAACTTTTTGTTATTGGAGAAAAAAAATGGAAAAGAAGTCAATTTCGAGTTTTAATAAAGCATTGCTTCGAATTGCTTACCCACCCACCATATTCTTCAGATTTAGCCCCCAGCGACTAAAGTGGTATCGAAAAGTTGGAAAATCGCTATACTCGTTGTATCGCCCTCGAAAGCAACTATGTTGAATAATAAAATAGAGTTTTGTCAAAATTTTGTTTTTTTCTTACTTATCCTACGGACTTATTGAATAACCTGATATATAGAGAGAGATAAAATATTGCGATCATGTCAAAAATTCGATGTCGAGATTTTTTTTTATTTATATTTACACTATAACTATTTTATTTTCCAAAAATTATTTTTGCAACCCTTTCTATATAGAAAAATTAACCGAATCGATTAAGTCGGTGAGTTCAATTTCGAATTTATTCAATTCTATTGAGGAAAAAAAAAATTTCTCACTATGATCATTTTTGATTACGATCACCTGTATAAAAAAAAAAATACATAAAGTTTTTGGACAAAATTCTAAGAATAAATTACTCTTAATTATCGGTAATTTATTGCTAAAATTAAACCACTTCAACATTCTAAAGATATTTCAATGTTTAAAGGACTACGATGTAGGTTTTAATTAAATAAGGATTTTTCTTACTAGGACATGTCCCTTAAAGTTAAAATCAACGATGTGTATAAATAAGTTTTCCAAAAATATCCTCTTAATTGTGATCTTTTAAAGAAAGGCGATCGGTTCTGTGATGACCACATCATATTTATTTAATAAATATCAATATGTCAACTTTAAAAATAAACTTTTTTCCTCTTTTCATTAAAAGATTAAATGGAACCAATGGACAAGTTTAAATCATTTAAGTATTTTCTTCAAAGGTTAAACGACAAGTTTGTTTTCATTTTTTTTTTATTTTTAAACTTTCTTTTAATTGCTTGTTTATTAAAATCTTTCATTTTTTTTTTAAATATTTCTTTTAAAATAATTTTGAACCCAAAAATATTTTTTTTCCCTCGGCCCTAAAGCATTGTCTTTTTTTAAATCGAATTATCGACCAGATAAGCAAATATTTTTAATTTTTTTTGTTTTGTTTTCGGATAAATACGAAAAGTGATCATAATAAAAAAATTGTAAATAATAAATAACTAAAAGAGTGGTTAAGGTACTGTATTTTTTGAATTTAGAGTTGATAAACTATAATTAAAAAATAAATTATGTAACAAATTCAAACTCAAGAATTTAAGCCGCATATTATTAAATAGATTAACTATAGATGTTCTATTGGTTAGATACCTGATCTAAGCAAAGCCAACGTAGAGAAAAAAACATTTGAACCTGTTCACCTTGACACTTAATCATCAAATCAGTGATGACTTAATCCAGCCAAGTGTAAAACCTCCTCGGAATTAGAATTCGTGAATTTTTATTTTACGTTATTACACGTCATGTGGCCGTGACGCCTGCCATCTCATGATTTTGATGACAATTTTTTCATTGAGATACCAAAGACTGTAAATATTTACATCCATATGCTCGTCTATTTTCGCTTGAATTTCCTTGACTTTAACATATTTTTTTTCCCCGGAAAGTATGTAAGATATGAATGTATAAGTTTACTGCCATTAGTAACTCAATAAAAAGAACAAAATTTAATAATAATTCTTTTAAAAAATAAATCTAAAATAGCAGGTGTCATGGCTGGATGATTTGACATGGAATGACCAAAAGTGCAAATGAATGTTATGGATTTATATAATTACTTAAAAAATGTATTTAGAGTAGTATAAATATTAATTAAAAATGATAGAAAAATAGTATAATTATTATAAAAATTTTAAAATCCGTTTGATAATCTAATCCTCTTCTAACCCAGGGATTCCCAAACTGTTTCGATTTCCGGCGCCCTTAATATATCATAATTTTTCCGAGGCCCCCATGTCAAATCTCAGGGCAAACCTTATGTTACTAATGGTTTTTCATCATTTCCAATTCAGTTACATCTAAACCTTTTATGTTTGCAATTTTATTTAATAAATAATTAAAATTCCTGACTTTAATTTTTCGACTATTAGCGAAGTTTATAGAGTGCTCTAACCCAGATAGCACAGTTCGTCTTATGTACGTACATAAGACGTACTGTGCTATCTGGGAAATTTCTCTTGTTAAGGGGGCTCGGGAGCGAAGGTGTTACGCATGCATTTCCCGATAAGAGGGCGTAGTGTGTCATAAAAAGTATGCCCAAAAATCAAGTAATTCAAAAATTTGCCAAGAGATGTCAGAATGGTAGCTAATAATATTTAATGCATTTGGTTGATTTTCATTGATCTTTTAACAATAATTACTTTATAAATGTTATTATATATTATGTATCTTTTATAAAAGCATAAAAATATATAAATATAGGCCAAAAAGGGGATCAGCTGCCTGCCATCTATTGCAAGAATGCTGAACTAATTAGACAGTTGGTTTTTAAATAAATCATCTAAGCTTATTTTGAAAATTTCTTAATTAATATGTGATTAATAATAATAATAAATTCATTTTTAAATTTAAAAAAAATTAAAGATTATTGGGACTGATTGTTTTTTTGTATTTGCTTGATAACAAAAAAAGTTAATTATGATAATTTTTTAATAAGTCATTAAAAAAATTATAGCTCGATGTCCCAATAATCTCTTATTCATTTAAAAAAAAACCGCATTGAAAAATTCCTTGTAATATTTATTAATATAATATTTTGCATAGGAAAATTTTCATGGCGCCCTGGGGCGCACAGTTTGGAAAATACAATATGCTTTTTTGGCCATATTTCTTATTATCACTCTACGAACAAAAACTTTTATTGAGAAACTATAAAAATAATTTTTAATACTTAGTTCATTTATTCTTGCAAAACTTTATAGCAAACTACCTGTAGCTTTCTTCGCGATCGACCTCTGCTTTAAACTCTCACTTACCTGTTAAAATCTCGTGTTCTGAATACGTTAAATTTAGAATTCCCCTATACAATTAGCCTAGACTAAGGGCGCCCGCACAACTTTTTCAAGGGGGGGGAAGAGGGGCAAAATTTCCAATAATTTTATTTTATATATGTTTAATTTTTGTCTTTTAATTAAGTGAAGATAAAATTAAAACACACCGGTCCGGTTGCTTCACTTCTAATTTCTAACTAAATAGCTATCCCTCGGATAAGCTAGTTGACTATTATTTCAAGTCTTTTCAAATCTAGTTAGGCTAATCATATGATTAAATAAGAGCCCAGTAGTTAACCGTTTGTTTTTATCATAAATATTTTCTCTATATATATTTCATATATAGGGTAAGAGAAAGTAAAAACGTAAATTCCTCTGTCTGAATTCCCATGAATTCTGATTCTATAAGATAATATTAATATTAATGAAAAATATAGTATTTCAAGGAATAAATTGAATTTTTAAATTAAACTATTTTATACTGTTAATAAATTTGAGAAATAACTCTCCGGTTTTGCGATTCTATCACCAGTTTTTGAAAAATAATCATGTTTATGTTTTATTTGTGCACTATTTAAATAAAATTATTGAGTTTTATTATTTAATCTCTAATAATTTATTTTTTGGCAAAGATTTGTTAAATAAAAAAGTACGCCTTTGATTAGGCAACCCATCTATCATCTTTTGTTCTTGTTATCTATAATATATAGGGGTAAATAATTTTTTTTATATTTTCTAATTATTTCGGCCCCGTCTTTATTTATTATTATTTAAATTAATTGTTAGCGAATATATCCCAACCATAATAGTATCTTTTAGTTTCCTATAAAAAAGTCATAATATTTAGCAACAAATTCTCAAACCAAAGAACTTAGGAGTCCAAACGGACCCCACAATAATTTAGGTCCCCATGGCTATCTTTTCTCTAGACATTTACTTTCACCTACTTCTAGCAAAAAAAAAAAAAAAGTTAAAATTTTTTTTAATTTATTTTCATTTAGAAATTGAAATTTTTTGTTTCTTTACTTAAAATTTTTGACTTTTTAATTCATATATCACATTTCCTCTTCTATCCAAATGCTTTAAAATTGTCCCACTTATCTAAAAATCTTAAAAATTCCAAGAAATAACTCGAACATTTTTGGGGTTCCAAGATAAATAGCTTTGTAAATTTTTATTTTTTACCTGGACAGAGGAACCTTTTAGCAAGAGGAGTCTTTATGACGTCATTGACCGTTTCCAGCTCGTTCATGGTTCGATCGATTAATTAATCGAGCGGTGGGTCCGGCTCCGATGACCTTGTCTCTACTTCTGCCAGAAAGCCTCAGGCTACCTACATTTACCTTCCGACCTACCTGGCTGGCATGCTCAATCCCTCCAGGCCAATAATAATCACATCAACTTACGAAACTTGCTTTATTATTTCATAAACAAACTACAAATTTATTATTGTTATTAGCTCAAATATTATTAAATCAAGTTTTTATTAGTTCAATATTATTGATTTTACTCCTACCTTGAATCTAAGGGATTCCCCAATTTTTTCAATACATTCATTTCTAATTCTTCTATCTCATTTGTGTATGGACGCTTCAAATTAAATAAAATTACAATAATTTGTAAGAAAATAAATAGTGCAAAATTTAGATCGATCGGACAGGTGGCAAAATTGATGGTATTTGACTACCATACTTACAAAAAAAAGACATCAATGACCAAATTATTAAACATTTTCTTATTATTTCTCGACTTTAGTATTCCACATTATTAAGCTTAAGAGGGAGTCACAAAAGAAGGCCTCAGGCGGGCATTACGACTAGTAAATAATTAAAATAAAAAATAATGTACTAATAGATGTTCAACCTTTCGACCGATTTTTGTATATTTTCCCTTATACTTAGAAAACTTGAAATCGCTCAGGGGCCCACATCTTGTGGGTACGTGGTTGGCGACCACGAGCTGCCCGAGCTGGGACTGGCAGTCCTTCAGTTGTATGTCTGTCTCTTCCTTCCTCTTTTCAACAGGCGTCAGACCGTACGACGGGCCGGCCTGTCGTATTTCTTTCGGTCGAAAAAACGCTTGATAGGGTTAGAGGGAAATAGTGAGGTCCGCCGACCCCGCATCTCGGGAAAAAGGCGAGGACGAGAAGAAGAAGACTTAGAAAACTTGAAAAAAAAAAAATTATTATTTTTACTTTATCTTATTTATATCCTCTTGGTTTGCCTTTAAAAAATTGGAATCCGATTCCAATAGTGAAAAAGGTTAAGAAACAAACCCTCTGATGATTATCTTATAAAAAGGAAAAAATAGTATATATAAATATTTAAAATAATTTAATTTCTTTTTGAATTTTTTGAAAATTTTAAACAAATCTAACAACATTTGTTAAGAAAATTGAATTCTATAACTGAATAAAGAGAACATATTATGATCGTGTCTTCAGCTTACTTGCTTTAACCTTTATAAAATTTCAAATTTAGATTTGAAATTAAAAAAAAAAAAAAAAAATTTGGTTTTAAAATGAAAAAGATTTACATTAAAGATAAACATCTGACATTTTATCAATCACTTTGAATTGTTTGCCTTTTATTTGAATGTAATTATTAAAAAAAAAAATTTGCTTTAAAAAAAAAGACATCGGATTTGCAAATCTTCTAATCTAATCTTCTAAACTTCTTAATCTGAGCTAAGGTAATATATGATTATATGATTGACTAATCCTAATGCTATTCGTTGAGAGACACACAGATAGACTGGTGGAGATCCTGGGTTCGATTCCCACCAACTCATAAATTGTTAAATAAATTTTGCTCAGGGGCCCACATCTTGTGGGTACGTGGCTGGCGACCACGAGCTGCCCTAGCTGGGACTGGCAGACTTTGCATGTCAGTCTCTTTCCTTCTATATTTTCAACAGACCGTGCGACCGGCCGGCCTGTTCTATTCCTTCCCGGTTCTTAAAACCCCCACCCCCCTCCACCGCGGGATTAAGGCAAAGAAAGAAGAAGAAGAAATTTTTAAATAAATTAAAATAATGCTATTAGCCTTATGGTTGGCTCTGATTAAGAAGTAAGAGAAACTTATGCAATTTTCTATCCCATTTTTGTAAATATTGTACTAATAATTGTGAAATTTTTTAAAGCGCGTGTTCATTTTTAATTACTTGTAGCTTTAAGAAAAATAATATTAAACTTAAAAATCTGGTGTGACTGTCGCACAGCACACAACTTTCTCTTACCTTCGGTAATCGAAAGTTGTGTTCTGTGCTTGTCGCATCAGATTTTTCGTGTCGACATATATTTAGTTTCCGCCAATATATTAGAATTTAAGATGTCAAATTTATAAACATGGGAAAATATTTATATTTTGTTACCATGGCAACCATTTCTCCTAACTTTTCTATGAAGCACAAGAGTAAAGTGTGCTTCAAACAATTTTGAGGGCAAAACGAGAATATACATTTGAAAGAGCATCAAAAAAAATAATTGATTTTTGTATTTTAATCAAAATCGTTAGAGCGAATTTTGAGAAAATCGAAAAAAACTGAAAAAGTACATCAGTAAAGTACTAGTACTCTTTGGCCGATTTTGATTAAAAGCTTATTTTCCCGGTCCCGGGGGGGGGTGTTTAACTTAAATATAAAATATCAGCCTCCCTAGCTCAATTCCTTCATGCTTAAAATTGAACACACACAGACAGACACACAGACAGACCATGTCGCGAAAACCACTTTTTTCGATTCAGGGGACCTCAAAACGTGAAGATCCATCAAAATCTCGACATCGAATTTTTGACATGAATCCAATACTTTTTCTCTCTATATATATTAACATATATATAGAGGTAAGAGAAAGTAAAAAATGCACTAATAATCCCAATTTGAAATTATTTTTGCAATTCTTTCAGTTTCTAAACCTTGGTTTTTGAAATCAGCGAACAAAAATATAAAAAAATCAGCTGTAAAAAGCTTAAAAAAAAAAGTTTAAATTTATTAATATTTAAAATAAAGAAATTTGACTTTGATTTGATATATCGCTTCTCTGGACTTAACGAACCACATTTAAAAAAGTATTATTAATAAACAATTGTATTTCCATACTTGACTCATTATTATTTAATTAATGAAAGTAAGTGGAATAATTAATTAAAAGTATTACATAAAACCTGTTGAAAAAGTTTCACTTCACAAAAACTAGTAGAGAGGAAGATCTTTCAAAATCCATTTTGAATTAAACATCCTTATAATTGATTTTATTCTCTAAAGTTTATATTTAGATTATATAATCAAATATTCAGGGTCGCATCGCCTCTGGCATATGTTGTTCCCTGTCAGCTCTTTTTGCCATGCAGAGCAAAAAAAAATATTTTAAAAAAATCATTAAAATTTTATAAAATTAATTAATTAATAGTAAAAAAAAAATATAAACCACCGAATAACTTCACAACTCACCCAAGTCCCTCTTTAAATTTTTTTGAAAAAGAGGTCGAAAAATATCATTAATTGTGCCGATATTAGAATAAAATGTTTTATATAATTTATATAAAAAAGAATTAAATAATGTTGACATAGTGCAGGGCCGTTGTCGCCTCAGTGCCAGATCCTTGTTGGCGCATAAATGTATATGTGTAAAGCGCATTTTCGGTTTGGAATACAAATACGCAAAAGTATTATAAATAGCACTTCTGGGATTCAAATATTGTCCTTGCGGCTGGTCAGCTTCACCCTCCTATATCCCTGAATATCCCTTTTCTTCTTTGTAATCTTTAGGATCTTTAGAAGATCCTCTTTGAACGTATAAAAACACGTTTCAAAATTCCTACTAGATGTGGAGATATCCAGGGGATAGACATTAGTGAATTATATTATCTCCTTAAATAGAATATTTAAACAGGCATGTTTTGAGGTCCCCTGAGTCCAAAAAGTGGGTCCCGCAAATTGGTCTGTGTGTATGTGTGTATGTGTGTGTGTCTGTGTGTGTGTGTGTGTGTGTGGACAGATATTTAGCATGAAGGAGTTGAGCTAGCGGATTGAAATTTTATATTTAACTTAGGTACCTTTGAAGAATCTCAAAATAAGCTTTTGAACAAAATCGGCCAAAAAGTACTAGTACTTTACTGATGTACTTTTTCAGTTTTTTTCGATTTTCTCAAAATTCCCTCCAAGGATTTTTTTTAAAATTCATAAATGAACTATTTTTTAGATGCTCTTTAAAATGTATATTCTCATTTCTCATTTTGCCGTTGAAATCTTCTGAAGACCACTTTACTCTTGTTCTTCATAGGAAAGATAGAAATGGTTGCCATGGTAACGGAATTTAAATCTTTTTCTTTTTATTAGATTAAAAATCAATTATTATTTAAATTCCCATTTATTTTAAATTTATTTGTGTCTTTAATTGTTTCAAAGAAAACATATATGTCTCTCTCTCACTTGCAAACATTATCTTCTCTCTCTACTCTTTTTAAATTCCCTTTCCACCTTATCTTCGCATAGGAACAATGTTAATTTCCTATAGGGATTTGTATGTTAATTTCGATTCAAAAGGGGGTCCCCTTTAGAACTTTTTAGGCATTTAAAATTTTTTTTTCCAATTCTTATGAAATTTTGTATTTATTTACGATTCTATATTGTGTATAAAATGTCCAAATATGAGATTAAAATTTTGAAAAATAACCATAGTTTATTTGAAGCAGTCAACATTTAAAATGCAAGTTTGAAACTAAGGTGCTATCGGAAACTAAATATATCTCGACACAAAAAATCTGGTGTGACCAGCACAGTGCGCAACTTTCTCTTACCGAAGGGTAAGAGAAAGTTGTGTGCTGTGCGCCAGTCACACCAGATTTTTTAAACATTAATCTTGATTGTCATATCATAATTAAATCTACCTATCAAATTTTTTGTTTTTGTTCCCTGTATTAGTTGCAGTGTAATAATGTAATTTAAAATGTTTTCAAATATTATTAAAGGAATACATAAATGATTTTGGCAACATAAAAAAAAATTCATACTCTGCGCCTGTTATATTCCATATACAATATATTAAGGGGGTTCAGGAGCGACGTCTAAACGTACTTTAAAAAAAAAAACTACACTATTATAAGGAATTTTTCAATGCAGTTTTTTTAAAATGAATTAAATTCATTAGAGATTATTGGGACATCGAGCTTTTTTTTAAAGACTTATTAAAAAATTATCGTAATTAATTTTTTTGTTATCAAGCAAATACAAAAAAAACAATCTGTCCCAATAATCTTTAATTTTTTTTTAATTTAAAAATGAATTTATTATTTATTGTTATTATTAATCACATATTAATTAAGAAATTTTTAAAATAAGCTTATCTGATTTATTTAAAAACCAACTGTCAAATTAGTTCAGCATTGTTGCAATAGATGGCAGGCTAGTCTAACAGACGAAGTAGACCCTTTTATATCTGGCCTATATTTATATATTTGTATGCTTTTATAAAAGATACATAATATATAATAGCATTTATAAAGTGTTTATTGTTAAAAGATCAATGAAAATCAACCAAATGCATTAAATATTATTAGCTACCATTCTGACATCTCTTGGCAAATTTTTGAATTACTTGATATTTGGGCATCCTTTTTATGACACACAACGCCCTCTTATCGGGAAAAAC
Source organism: Euborellia annulipes (assembly GCA_023213315.1). Lineage (NCBI taxonomy): Eukaryota > Metazoa > Arthropoda > Insecta > Dermaptera > Anisolabididae > Euborellia > Euborellia annulipes. The sequence continues at coordinate 11,690 of JAKCPI010019451.1, forward strand.
ACGTAACACCTTCGCTCCCGTTTCCCCTTAATAATTAAAGATTTATTTTTTAAATATCTGTCATTACTTACGTTTTTTTTTTTTTTTTTAGGTGTGACTAACACCCGATGGCCTGCTGGTGGCGCCCTCGGCCCGCACTCCGCCCCTCCCGTGAAAGCCCGGTATGGCCAGGCCGGGCCCACCCCGCCACCTATCTAGTGCCAAGACCCACGCCAAAGGTAAAGCTCTTCTTTTGATTTAGTTCCTACCTGACTAAAGGACAAACATTGAAACGTCCTTTGCAATTTTAGTACCTAAAATAAAAATAAAGCTGTCAGAGAAACAAAAGGAACGAAATTTTAATCTAGTAATAGATGAAAAAAAAATTGGGAAACTCAACCCGGGGGTCTTTATCTCCCTGAAACTCCCCAAGTGATGTTTACTCTTAAAAATAAAATAGAAAAGTATAAGTTAAGTATGACCTGATAAAAACAAATTTCCATTATTAGATAAAAATTTTTGTTTATTTTTGTAAAAAGCAAAAAAAAAAAAAGAAAATTTTTACTAATAGCGCTAAGATATTCACACCTAAATTTATTTGTGACCAAAGATGTTTGTTATATGAATAATAATTAATTATAAATGATAAGCGAGGGAAGTATAAAATATAATCATCTAAAAGGAAGTTGTTTTATCAGCTAATTCATTACGGTAGAAGAACGTTGGATTGTATTACCATTATTTTGCAGTTTGAAAGAAAGTAGCCTATTATTTAGATATATTCATAGAACTAAATATCGTAAAATTATTATATAAGAAAAAGTAAAGGAATGTTAGTAGAGATTATCAAGAATACTTGCGTTTGCTCAAGCTAATGTGACGAAAAAAAATTAACAAAATATTCTTTCTTTAAAAATCCAAGATGGTATTAATATATTCATATAAAATTTGATCTCAACCCCGGAGAAAAATGTTATACACTATTTAATTTAGGAGTTTAAAAATAGTTTATTCTTAGATACTTGATTTATAGAGAGCAGAAAGTGGAAAACGGCAAATTCTTAACAAAAAATTTTTAATTATCAATAATACAATAAGGACCGGTTGCTTCACTTCTAATCAACTAGAAAACTTATCCGGCTTATAGCAAATCATCGATATATTAAACAAGAACACGCTTAACCTTCGAGTTAAAAAATATTTTTTTCAAATATAATTAGCCATCTTGAGGTATAAGGAAAGTTTAGTGAAATTAGCAACTTAATAAAAGCATAAAAATTATAAAAAATTAAAATTAATTGAAATAAATATTAAAAATTATTATTAGGAGAATTTTTAATTATAGACCACATTTTTGTATTAAATATTTATTAAAAATATATAAATACTGTATTTTTAATAAATATTTAATACATAAATGTGGTCTATAATTAAAAATTCTCCTAATAATATTATTTCAAACCACAAAAGCTTTAATAAATATAAAAAATTAAAATAATTAATACAATAAGGACCGGTTGCTTCACTTCTAATCAACTAGAACAAATAACAAATCATCGATATATTAAACAAGAACACGCTTCGAGTGAAAAAAATATTTTTTTCACATATAATTAGTCAGTCATCTGAGGTATAAGGAAAGTTTTGTGTAATTAGCAACTTAATAAAAGCATTTCAAACAATGCTCAACCTAGTTAATAATTAATTAAGGCTTGTGTTGCTAATTTCAGCTTTATACCGAACTTTGGGTTTTAGCTAGTTAACTACGATTTTGGCTCTTATTTAATCATTCGATTAGCTTAGCTAGATGTGAAAAACCTTGAAAATCATAGTCAACTAGCTTATCCGAGGGATAGTAAAGTAACCGGCACTAATATTCGAAACGGATCTCCACGCCTTGCTGATAGGCAGCCATGCAAACGTTTTGTGTGATCGTAAGATCTTTAATCCGATCAAGCCTTTTCTAACATTTTTATTTTTATACAAAAAAAATAAACAGTACATGGTTGTTATATAAGGTGAACTGAACATACATCCCATTTTTAACAGACTTCGTCCCGTTTTCAAATTTTGCCTCAATTGTCACAAATCTTATAATTTCAGCTAATCATTTAGGCTATCACTTAGGTGGTATATATTTAGCTCTGATTAATTAACGCTATAAAAGGAAACAAAAACTTTGAAAATTGAATAACTCGCAAACCCCTGGACCAATTCTCTTAGAATTTTTTTTTATGAATTCATAATTCCATAGACTACGATAAATATTTAAATAATTTTTTATTCACATTAAAAAGCAATTAAAATATTTTTACGTCTTAATCAATCTCTTATCATATCACATCGATATTGGAAACCAATTCTCCGAAATCAAGAAGAGATTAAAAAATTAAATAAATAAATAATTTAATGAATAAAAAATTCAGATGCTTAATATAAATAAATTTTCGATGTATAAGTATAATTGAGTGAATGAAATGACCTTTTTGAAAAATCATTTGAACTTTATGTAACAAAAATATTGTAAATAGAAATTACAGTTAGAGCAACACAGAGAATAAATAAACATGGTGGTAATCGGAAAAAGTAAATTTCTTATTTATAATTTAAAAAAAAATATTTTTAATAGGATAATTAAATTCAAGTATGATACACAAGGTTTTTTTGTTTCAATGATTCATTTATTTAACATTAACACTTTATACGTATTTCGACACCATATGCGTCATCATCGGAAGTGAATTACATACTAGTATACTAGCATGCATGCCAGTATGTAATTCACTTCCGATGATGACGCACTTTATACGTATTTCGACACCACATGCGTCATCATCGGAAGTGAATTACATACTAGTATACTAGCATGCATGCCAGTATGTAATTCACTTCCGATGATGCATATGGTGTCGAAATACTTATAAAGTGTTAATGTTAAATAAATAAATCATTGAAACAGAAAACCTTCTGTATCATACTTGAATTTAATTCTTCTATTAAAGCATAATGTTTCAACTAGAGCCAACGGTTACCAGTTTAAAATAAAAAAAATGTCGTATTGGAATGTTTGAATAAGAAAATTTTATTTTTTTAAGACGAAAAATTGTTTTTGTATATTTCAATATAAAATTTGTTATTTAAATTAAAATTTGAATTATATAGAAACAGCCACTGGAAATAATGTGTAAAAATTTCTCTTGAAGTTACTTGTGTGGTAGTCAGTTGGAGTTGACATGTAGTAAGAAATTTTTTCTTTATTACAATAGAAACAAAAAAAAAAAAAAAAAAAAAAAAAAAAAAAAAATTGAAAATCAAGAGAAATTTTTAAATAAAATTTGAAGTTCGCCTCGACTTATCTGGCATTCGTCTGAAAAAAATTCTTACATGGTCGTTGGGGATTCCCTAGACCTTGTCCATGAAAGGTTGGGAAACGCTGTTCATACGACTCCGTGTCCAAAGTTTTTTGTCTCTGCCCTTCCCACTATTTGTCTATATTATTTAATCATAGCAAAACAAACTAGACTTATCATTATTTTTTTACTTGGCTAGGTTTATCTGAAGAGAATCAATAGACAATATTTGAGATCATTAAAATTTGCTCTTGTGAGAATTTGTTTTTCCTAATTGACAAATATTTTTGAATATCCCCCCCCCCCCCTTTCTCTCATCACTCTCATTTGATAAAGTTAGTTCTTTCGTATTGATCGGTTGACTCATTTGAAAATATCTTTGATGTCAACAAAGAAAGCCACTAATTTGCCATTTTCGCTTTTAACACTTTTCTTCAATAATTCCATACAAATCAAATATTAACTTATTCGATTTTTACCAAATAACAACCTTGAACCTCTCCATATCTTCATGTAATCTATTGTTATTACCAATATGTATAACCTGTTAGAAATTTTTATCAAAACCAGTGGATCAGACTACATCTTTGCTCACGTACTAAGGAAAACAATATTGCACTCCCCCCTACTTCCTCCCTCCCTTTTCCTGATAGTGGGATGTTTACTTAAGGTGCGCGTCTCGAAAAGCCGTTAGAACACGATTGACTACCGAGTTACTCGAGGCGTCAAGAGATGGCGTTAGTTTTTCCCATAGGAATACAAGGGATTTATTCCATTTCATTTGAAAGTTTCCAGCTAATTAATTAAGGGTAGAAAATTAATTATTTTTTAACACAATGATTACTAATTTAATTATCTATAAGATATAGATCGGATTTTTTAAAAATATCTTTTATTTAATGCGATTAATCTAAAAGAAAATTTTATTTTTTTCGAAAATCAAAAAATGGGCTTCTATGAGTTGTAGATATTTTAAATAACTTTAATTTAAAAAAAATTTGAGGTCGATAGCTTCAAAATTGTGGCCGCTGGAATCTCCCAAAATTAGCACCCCGAGACGCTCACCTAAAATTTTTTCGCTTCTTTGCATTTAGATCTAAACTTTCAAAATGATTGATTAATTAATTATTAACTGACAAATTACCGTTAACAAAAAAATTTACCAGAGACATAAAGTCTGATTGTTCCACACGGAATATATTTTGAAAAAAAAAAATGACTAATTTCCACCAAGTATATTTTTTTATATTCTATATTTATGATACTTTTCTGAAACAAATACAGTTGGTTTCATTCATCCTTGTATCATTTATTTCATCAAGACATTTTGAGAGTAGGACCACTTCAGAACTAACATAATTAACCGAGCCATGTACCCTTTCTACAATATCAATGGCTAGAGTTAACAGAATTTAATAATTTAATATACCACTTGATAATGCTCTTTTCGTATCAGGACTTTTTAACGTAAAATTGATTGTAAAAAAAGTTTTCTCTTTCCTTTGCTAAAAATAATCAATTTTTGTCTCTTATATCTTTAAGTCTCGGGGTGCTAATTTTGGGAGATTCCAGCGGCCACAACTTTTGAAGCTTTCGACCTCAAATTTTTTTTAAATTAAAGCTATTTAAAATATCTACAACTTATAGAAGCCCTTTTTTTGATTTTTGAAAAAATAAGTTTTTTTTTAGATTAATCGCATTAAATAAAAGATATTTTTTAAACATTCGCTCTATATCTTATAGATAATTAAATTAGTAATCATTGTGTTAAAAAATAATTAATTTTCTACCCTTAATTAATTAGCTGGGAACTTTAAAATGAAATTGAAAAAATCTCTTGTATTCCTATGGGAAAAACTAACGCCATCTCTTGCCTCCTAGAGTCTTAAATAAATGAAATAAATGCTAGTTGCTTTTCTTTTCTTCTATCCTACTACTCATCAACAACTTACCATCCAGTTAAAAATCTACTTTTCTCAACATCTACTAGAAAACTTCGATAAGCAAAAAATTTTTTTCTAATTTTGTTATAAAATCTCTATCCTTTTTTTTATAATAAATTTTTCGCCAAAATTTCCTGAAATGAATCTTTAATTATATTCGATCAGTTTTTTTCATAATTAAATTTTCATTTCAAAAATGCGACCCTGATCATTTGTTGTTGGTTTTGTTAAGGCCCCCACTCTTAAAATGCTCATGTTGTTTATAATTGATTTTTTTTTAAATGCTCTTTTTGAATTTTGTTTAAAATATCTCTCTTAAATATTTTTAATTTTACACCCCTTCCATCTCCGAAGCTATTGACGCTAGGAAAAAAAAGTTAATTTTAACGAAAATTTTATCTATTTTATTACTTTTCTGAAACTAAGGGCGTTGGTTTCATTTTTACTAATTATTCACGATCAAATAATCTATTCAGACTCCTACAGTAGCGTAGCGATGGGGGGCAAAGCGGGTCATCATTCACCGGGCGCTACTCACAAAGGGGCGCCAAATGGTCTGAAAAACAAAATAATGTCCGGGAAAAAAATTTTCCGAAAATTTGGTTCCGCAAAAAAATAAAATTTTTCCTCAGTAAAGGGAAAAAGGAAAAAATTTAGCCTCCCTAAAAAAAGGTAAAATGATTTTAACGGCAGGGCAAAAACTTTTCCACAGGCAGGAAGATGTTTGAGTTCGGGCCCGCCCCTGTATAATATTTTATGGTTTTCGAATGGGGGGGGGGTGGCGGGGTGCTAAAAAGGTATTGGGCCCCGGGCGCAAGTTAAGCTCGCTACGCCATTGGGCTCCTACAAATTTAAGACAGCGTTTTATAAGTCAGATAAAAATTTCAAATCTCGAGGGTATATGTTATAAAAGGTTTTATATAATAAATATTATTATTTTGAAAGGATTGTTAGTTTTTTCTAATTTTCTCGAAATTCCCTTTAAATATTTCTTTCAAATTTTAAATAGTTCCTAGTTCCCGTATAGAAAACAAATTGCGCTAAGTCTCGTCTTCAGGAAACCTCGAGTACTAGTACTTTACTGGTGTACTTTTTTTAGTATTTTCCAATTTTCTTGAAATTCCCTTTAATCTTTTCTTTCAAGTTTTAAATAGTTCTTAGTTCCCGTATAAAAAACAAATTGCGCTAAGTCTCGTCTTCGGGAAACCTCGAGTACTAGTACTTTACTGGTGTACTTTTTTTAGTATTTTCTAATTTTCTTGAAATTCCCTTTAATCTTTTCTTTCAAGTTTTAAATAGTTCTTAGTTCCCGTATAAAAAACAAATTGCGCTAGGTCTCGTCTTCGGAAACTCGAGTACTAGTACTTCACTGGTGTACTTTTTTAGTTTTTTTCCAATTTTGGTTTTAAAGGTTTTATAATGTTCAAAGCCTAGTGGGCTTGCTTCCTGGTCAAACCCTCCCTTTCTTTACCCTGGACCAACAGATTTAACTCTGCACGAATATTAAATTTTAATTAATGTGCAATTTTGTAAATTTAATTTTTTATATCAATAGCCTAATTACTTACAATGTATTTAATTTAATAACGTCAAAAAGGCCAATTAGTAGAAAAATACCTATTATTTAAATTATATTATTAAAATACTAATTATTAATTAATTTTATTGAAAATAATAATTTTTAATTGTCTCCAGGCTGACGCATTTCCTGGGCAACTCTCTTATATATGATTAAATTTTTCTTATGAGGCACTGTCACTCTCCTCTAAGTATCCACCCAGTAATGTTGCTATTCCTCGAAACTCTCCCTGGACTTCTACTTCTTATTTTGGTGTTTTTATTGATGTTTCCATTGAGGAGCAAGTTGTCTCGTTATAATTTCTTTCAAATTTTAAATATTTTCTGATGTACTTTTTTTAGTTTTTTACAATTTTATAAAAAAAAGACCCAGCTCCGGCTCGGTCACCCCGGAACTGATTTTTAACTGAAATGTACCTGAGGAAAAACACAACATTTATATTAATTACAATTAAATTAAATTAAATTTATATAACTTCTCTTTTTTAAAGACGACGTTATATTTTTACAAATACTTCTTAATGAACAAGCCTATTGTAAGTACTCTTCTAATAAGAGGATAATAATCCCCAAAGTTCAAAATTCGGGTTAACCTACCAATGCTCAATCAATCATCTTGAATAAATATTTATCTTATTAGAGATATTGGTCGGTATACATATGTACTGTATGTATCCTCTTCCTTTTTGAATATAAAATGCCTAATAAGCCATTGCTCCGTGTGGCCTGTTTTAGATGTAAATAAGAAAATATGAAAACAAACATGGAAAAAAGGAAGTAATTTTTTTTTTTTTTTTACATCATCAACTTTCACTAATGACAAATCATTAAGATTTATATCTTGAGACAAAGAGTTCTTTGAACTTCTAAAAAAAAACGTAGACCTTATAATTGAAAATTTTATTAAAGAATTTCTCACAATCTATATATATATAATCGCGGAGTGTCCGTCCGTCGGCCAACTTCCTATATATCTTGAAATGAAGTTTTGAACCTTTATAGAAGTCGAGGAAATATATTCGAGTCTCCGAAACCACATTCGTTGAGGCTCAGAGAATTTTTGAAAATTGAAAATTTCCCCATTGAAAAGCATTGGGCTTTAATCTAATTAATTATAATAATAAAAATAATCAAATATCTCAAAAGAAAAAAAAATCAAAAATTGTTTTTTTTTTCCATTGACTAGCCCTTATAGAGATGTTTATGAAACACAAAACATTCTCGGGGTGCTAATTTTGGGAGTTTCTAGCGGCCACAATTTTGAATCTATCGACCTCAAATTTTTTTTAAATTAAAGCTTTTTAAAATATCTACAACTTATAGAAGCCCTTTTTTTTGATTTTCGAAAAAATAAATTTTTTTTTAGATTAATCTCATTAAATAAAAGATATTTTTAAAAAATTCGCTCTATATCTTATAGATAATTAAATTAGTAATCATTGTGTTAAAAAATAATTAATTTTTTACCCTAATTAATTAGCTGGAATCTTTCAAATGAAATGGAATAAATCCCTTGTATTCCTATGGGAAAAACTAACGCCATCTCTTGCCGCCTCGAGTAACTAACTCGGTAGTCAATCGTGTTCTAATGGCTTTTCGAGACGCGCACCTTAATATATTTTAATAAATACAATCGTAATTTGTTTCTAAGATAAGTGAGGTGTGTGTGTGTATAAATTTATTTCATAATGATTCACTTTTATATTAATTTTCTGAAACGAGTTGTCAGAAAAGTTGCGTCATATGTTTAAAGAAAGTCCATGGACCGCCGCAGGCGGTAACAAAAATGCTATGAAAATGCATCAAAAAACACTTTCGTTTCAATTTAATGTGAAACCTTTCGTAAGAACCAGATAAGGTTTCTTATAATTTTAAAGTAAAATCTGATCATTTTGATGTGGAATAATGTCAAAAGAAAAAAAAAATATATACTGAGAGATTTGAACTCATGCCGTTTGCTTTTGGGGAGTATATATGATATATATAATACCATTATGAGTACTTAACATTCAGAGTAGGGAGTCGAGCCGTGAAATTAGACAACCAAACGCTCAGCTGCCGTGAGGGTTGCTTCAAAAGTTGCTTTTTCCCCTTCATTAATATTAAAAGATTATTTATTGATTCAGTAACACTCGTCAGAGAATCGAATTATAAATTTATTGATTTTACAAATATTGATAAATTTTGTTTTATTTTCATAATAATGAATGAAATTTTTTTATATTATTTTTTTAGATTCGTTAAGAAATAAGCTTTGTAGAATTGTTCTAACCCAAATTGTTTATATAAATATTCTTGCATATATAGTTGAATAGTTTTCGAGAATATTCAATAAATACCTACATCGATTCGGACTTGAATAGTCATAGGAATATTTAACAAGTTTTTGTGAGTTAGTGTGCTAAATGTCCCATGGAACCGCTAATCGAACGGGCTATCTCTAGCATAGAGAAATGTATTTGTTGGTGCTGTTAGGGTCTAGTAGGCTGGTGCAGACCGATGCCCTGGATAGTTTAGAGATCCCGGGTTCGATTGCCGGGGCCATTTATATTAAGAAAGGATTTTGTCGAAATTCTAAGAAATAAATTTTGGCCGTGATAAGATAGCAGTTTACTTTTTCCGCTAAAAAAATTAAATAAATATCTTGATATATTTCGGGATGTTTTTAAATCCTAAGGTCTACATTTTGGTTAAAATTTGAATTTTTCAATTTCTGAATTAACTTGATTTTTCGCATGAATGATAGTCACTTGAAAATAGAGATGAAGAATGTCTCAGATGCTGAAAAAAAAGCTTGAGATTTTATGACAAAATTAAGACCTCTGTATTTATTGTCAAAAAACTGTTTAAAAAAAAAGTACTCTGGCTCCGCCATTGCTCTACTATACTCTATATCTCTAATTTATAAATACAGTTTTAAACAAAGAAAACTATTTCGGCAGCCCAATATATTCCCACTAAGTCCCATGTGTCTACACACCACAACTTGTTTCTCTATGACGAGTATCCTGATGAAGTGAGAGGAATCAAGCCGAAACGGAATTAAGAAAAATTATTTTGATAATTTTAATTGTAATTGATTTAAATATAATTAAATATTTAAAAAATCAATTTTAAAATAAAATTTAAAAAAGCCTGAATAAGTAGCTGTAATGTTTAGCTAAGATCGATACAAATGAAAGAGTCGATTTCCACCTCTGCCATTTCTTGGCTTACATCAAATAGAGGCCACTGACACTTGGCCCTGATTGAATTTTCGAAATGTTTGCATACCAAAGCGCTCCTTGGGGTAGCTCAACGAACTAACTCTAACATGGCGTTTGGTTTCTGTTGCTAAATTCACATCTTCTCTTTTCCTCCGCCCTTTTGTCTGTACAAATATGGCGGCGGGGTTTGTCTCTGTCATAGATGACTGTCTTTTCTGAATTGTATTCTTATCAATTAGTGGTTGATGTCCTAGAATCATAAAGCATTTGCCAATTTATTGAGTTGTGGTGGTTCAGTGCCCGATGTCACCCTAGGCGAATTTTTTTTTGTTGAGAATTGAGGAAATTCTGGATTGCCACGGCGCGGCTTAGGGCCGCCCCGGGGTCGGCGTCGGCGTTGGCTACGGCCACGCCGACCAACGCAATGCAATCGTGCAATTCGTGACATGGATGAAACAGTAGAACTTGAGGTATTGGCCACTGAGGCGTCTGCAGCCACCGCCACCGTGTCTTCTGGAGAACGACGTCGTCGAAGACGTCGTGCCAAGAGGCACGGACATCATCCAGCATCAACTGGCAAGATTCGTGAAAGTTTGCTCACCGTTCTTGGCAAGTTGGTGGGTCAGCGACACTCTGAAGCCTCCGACAACAATCCCCCCGAAAGGGCACCTGAACCCCCTAGGGCACAATCGCCTTCCACTCCTGACTGTTTACGTGGATTCCTCGGCATTGGTAAGTATACCATGCCATGTGTTCTCTCTCCAACTTATCGGCATATATCTCATCTCAGAACAACTTACGTTTTTCAAAGCCTGTGATGAGCATATGCCTCTCCCACTCTCTCTTTCTAATTCTCCCTCTCCTTCATTTTCCTTCTACCTCAGCTTAAGTGTCAAAAAGACAGAGACAAGTTGCATTCTTTTTAATTTTATTTTTCATTGAAAATAATGAAAAATTATTTATTTTATAAAAACAGCTTTAAAATATCATTAATAGCACACCATTTTTATTTGAAAAGTTTTTCTCTAAAATTAATAAAATACCCTCCAAGAAATACAAAAAAAAAAAAAAAAATATAATCAATAAAATTTGATGAAATGGACCAAAAGTTGATGAATATAATAAATAAAAGATCTCAATTTTCATAATTAAATGGAATTATTAGAAAAATTGATCTCATATGCCTCAGTCAAAAGATTTCTAAAAGATTTCTCATCCATCAAATTTGTTACGATTATATTATAATATCCTCTTCTCGGTAAAATTTTTTTACATAATATACACATAAGCCAGTGTGCCGTCTTTTTATTTCTCCCTTATAACTTAATACAATTCCATCTTAGTTTATTTTAAAACATATTGGACTTATGATTCATTTTTGACACCTCAGCTTGGAAATTTGAGATGTTATTTGTTATATTATTTATACAAATAGCTGTTGAAAGTGCATCAAGCTTCTTTTCCATATTGGCTATTATCATATGCAAAATGTCTCAAATAGACCTTTTTATTTGTATACTTAACACAAAAAATAAAATAAAAAAAAAAGATTTTTAAAAAAATGCTTTTATTTAATTTGAACTAAAAAGAGAGAAATAATTTAATTGTTCTTGATAAAATTTTTTAATATTTATGACTTAAAATAAAACCGTGGGGCGCTTCGAAGTGATTCCGAGGCTCGCGCCCCACGCTTTTATTTTAAGTCATAAATATTAAAAAATTTTATCAAGAACAATTAAATTATTTCTCTCTTTTTAGTTCAAATTAAATAAAAGCATTTTTTTAAAAATCTTTTTTTTTATTTTATTTTTATTTTAAGCTTTTTAGTCTTTTTTTCGTGTGATTTTTTTAAATTAACTTTCAAAATTAGAGGCTTTTAAATAACATCGGGAAATTTTCTAAAATTGTCTAATTAGCGTAGAGCTTTAAAAAAAGAACATTAGTTTGGCCTTTCAAAACTAGTTAATAGGGCCTTATTTGCGTGGGGCTTCAAATAAAGTACCACATTAGTTTGACCTATTTTGACACGATTAAAAAATTATTTATTATCATAAAAAATGACCCTTAAATATCAAATTTCACACCTCTAGCCCATCGGGAAGTCTTTTGAAATTACATTAATTCGCGTAGGGTTTCAAATAAAGTACCACATTAGTTTAGTCTATTTTGATCAAAACCACCATATAGTGGCGTCATCAAAAATGACTCTTAAGTATTACATTTCACACCTCTAGCCCATCGGGAAGTCTTTTGAAATTACACTAATTCGCGAAGGGTTTCAAATAAAGTACCACATTAGTTTGGTCTATTTTGATCAAAACCACCATATAGTGGCGTCATCAAAAATGACTCTTAAGTATTACATTTCACACCTCTAGCCCATCGGGAAGTCTTTTGAAATTACATTAATTCGCGAAGGGTTTCAAATAAAGTACCACATTAGTTTGGTCTATTTTGATCAAAACCACCATATAGTGGCGTCATCAAAAATGACTCTTAAGTATTAGATTTCACACCTCTAGCCCATCGGGAAGTCTTTTGAAATTACACTAATTCGTGAAGGGTTTCAAATAAAGTACCACATTAGTTTGGTAAATTTTGGTAAAACCCAACTCACAATTTGCGTCATCAAAAATGAACCTTAAATAACAAATTTCACACCTCTAGCTCATCGGGAAGGGTCCTTAACAAAGACTCAAAGTTGGTGACCTTGAAAGAGTAAGTTAAATAAAAGCATTTAAAAATGACATACAGTACATAATTCAAAATTGTTGAATCTTTTATAAAACTAGGCCAATTTATATCATTTTACCCATTTGAGTTCCCTTCTATTTGATTATTATATTTATATATAAAAACTTATATTTCGAAAGGCTATAACCAACGCTTTTAAGCACTTTTTTCTTCGAGAGATAAAAAAAAAATTATCCCACTCCCGAAAAACTTGACATCTATGATTGATCGTTCTAGATATAATCAAACGATTATTTTTTTGTATTCACTATTCAATGGATTAAATAAACACTCCCAAAGATTCTCAGTCCACCGGAAAGATTTTTATTTCCATTTACTCTTGGATTTTAACTTCGAACTATTTGTAAATAAGGAAATTCATGAAATAAGAATTTATCCAGATGCTGAACCTTTAATTCAGGATCGGCTTTGGAAAATCATAAATAAATTTTTGCATTAATATTATTCCCATTATTTTTTTTTTTTTTTTTTTTTTTTTTGCATATTTCATTCTGATTTATTATCTATTTTGAAATATGTTCAATTTTTTCTCATTATTTTAAATTATTCACAAAACAAGGAAATTAAACAAAATTGAAATATTTTTTTTAAATATTTGACGTCAATCTTTGAGAATAAGTTTTGAATAAGTAACAATGACGGCAAATCAATCAGAGCTCATATAAATTGAAGTTCAAGTCCAAGGGCGTCCGCAGGATTTTTTGCAGGGGGGGGGGGGCAAGTCACTTCCAGATAAGTTAAAAAAAACGTATTTTGATATTAATAATGTTATACATCTCTTAGTATTTAAAGCTTTCTCACCGCGGCAAGGTGGATGTATACTGTGAAAGTTTTTTTTGTATTTTTTTTTTTGTTTTATACATTTTTTGTATCATTTTAATTTTCCAGGGGGGGCAAGTGCCTGGTTGCCCCCCCTGCGGACGCCCATGTTCAAGTCCGAAAAATCTCGATTTCCAGATAATACACTAATTATAGAGCAATCCTGCCTATATTTTTAAATATTGCAAAACAGTTTGTGATTTTCAACTACTTTTTTTTTTCTATCCGGGTCATCCAAACTTTGGTTATTTCTTAACCATTTTTCACTATTTGTACCGAATATTTTAAAGGCAAACCAATCAAATTAATAATCATATCAAGTGACCCCTGACCTCCAGAAGCCAAACCCCGAATCTCTAGCCTCAAATATCCGCTGAATTGGTGCAAAGGGAGAATACCCGTAGGGAGTTCCCTGTTCAACTACTAGGAGGTCCACCAGCAAAATAAAATGCTCTCAAAATATTTTTTTATTTTATTTTATTTGTTTAAGGTCTTTTTTGACATTTATTTAGACCCCATCCCTATTTATTCCAAATGATTGGTAGCCAATTAAAATGAAATAAATTGGGACGGGAAGCGAACACTAGGAGCAGACACTAGGCACTAGAAGCTAATGTCTTCTTTCTGAGCCACGAACCACGGGCACAAAATATGTTTAAAAGAAAAAATAATTAAATAAAAGAAAGCCCTTGACCAGTGGCTCAGAAAGAAGCTTCTCGCGCCGGGGTCCCGGGTTCGCCTCCCGTCCCAGGCGAGAAAAATTTTTTTCATTTGATTTGACTACAAATCATTTCAAATAACTAGGGATGGGGTCTAAATAGCCTTAGATGCCGAAAAAGACCTTAAAAAAAAAATAAATAAAACAATTTTGAATTTTAAATGTAAGGCACTTTTTGACAAAAGTTGATTTTGTTTTTTTAATTAAGTGAATAAATTTAAAATATCTCGAATTTGTTTTTATTTATTTAAGGTCTTTTCGGCTCTCCATTTAGACCCGGTCCCTATTTATATAAATTGATTGGTAGACAATTCAATTTAAATAAATTTTTGTCGCATTAGGCGGGCTGCGAACCCGCGGTCCTTGGTACAATTTGCCAGCATGCAAACCACTACACCAAGGCCCGGGGAAAAACAAAATCAAAAGTATCTCATCGAGAGTCAATTTAAAAAAAAAAAATTGGAGAAATACAACTTTTACATAATTAAATTACTAATCATTTGCTAAGAAATAATCTTATTTTTTTACTGAACGTTCTAAGCTAAATAAAATAAAAATGCTATATTTTTTAGTTCAAGCTTCCTCTGCCTGAGTGCGCTGCAATTCATATAAAATTCATATATTCTTTGCTTTTATCACTAGGCGTTTGCTCGTTTATTAACTGGCATAAGTTAAATATTTAAAAAACATTGTGATTATACAAAAGGTTCTTAGAAGAGCAGTGCGCATGCTCAGACTTTGAATGGCTGTTTGAGTGTTCATTGTTGATCCTGAAAGTTTGGTTATTAGTGATTGTATTCAAACTTTTAGCAAAGAAATCACCTTTTTTAAGGTAAAAATAAATAATAATTTGGAATTCTTAAATTTCTATATTAATATTTGTGTTAATTGTATTATAACTCATACTTATCGTTAAAATAATTAACTGAATTTAAAATTTAGAAATAGCTTAATTTTCCAATTGATAGTCGATTAATTATTTTTGTTTATACATTTTGTATAGGTCTAATTTAATTTATTCTTTCTAGTTCATTATTTAAAATTTTGATTTTTTTTTGAATATGCCTGCATTTGAATACGGAATAAAACACAAAAGATTTTAAAAAAATGTAATATGATCTCTCTTTTGCTAATCACATTTGAAGCATCGTATTTATTATCATTATTTAAAAAATATGTATCCAATATGTATAAATCATCCATTATAAATATTAAATTGCTTTTTTTATTTCTTTCAGAGACGGAAAGGAGGATCCGGGCAAATGACAGGGATTACAATTCACAATTCAATTATGCTGTAAGTAAATATTTTTTTTTTAAGGGACTATGTATTACTAACTTTCTCCAGATTTTGAGTTTTCTTATTTCAGTCTAAATGGGACAGGCCTAAATTTATCATTAAAAAATCAAAAAAGTTAAACCCGGGATTAGTAAAGTCCAAGTTGAAAAAATCAGGTTCATTTAAAATTTATTGGCATTTTTGTGGTTTATTTGGGAAGGAGGATAAAATTCTGTTCATTAACTAACTTCACACAATAATTAATTCAAATTTTCACTTTTTATAAAATTATCTGTCATTATAAATAAGAAAACTTATTACTATTTTACGAGATGTGGATTTGTGATGTACTAACCAATGAAGTTCGTGGCTGTTGATTTATACACAAGGAAGGAAGCAGGTGCAGCCAAAATTAAAGCCTCTGATTTTGTTACAATTAATGAGACGTTTCGAGAAAACTTTATTTCCTCATCATCAGTCTTTCAAATTGTATTTGTCCCGGAGTTGTTAAAAGGGCACAATACATTTATTATGTATTTTCTTTATGGGTGTGTTATTCATTGTTCACTTGTTTAGTGAGAATGAGAATCTCACTAAACAAGTCAATGAATAACAACACACCCATAGAGAAAATACATAATAAATGTATTGTGCCCTTTAACAACTCCGGGACAAATACAATTTGAAAGACTGATGATGAGGAAATAAAGTTTTCTCGAAACGTCTCATTAATTGTAACAAAATCGGAGGCTTTAATTTTGGCTGCACCTGCTTCCTTCTTTGTGATGTACTATTTTAATTGTGATTAAGAATATTATATTTTTTATCTCAACCCAGCATTTCAAAATTGGGTCGGACATTTAATTTTTTTGCAATTATAAAAAAGATTTATTTATATGCCAGTATATCAAAAAAAGCGATGGGTTTAAATTAAAACTCGTGATTACTTTAAGTGATTAGTCTTTTATTTATATAGAAAAAAAAAACTTATGGAATTTTTTAATTTGAATGTAAAATTGTATCCGTATTTATTTTAATTAAAAAAAAAAAAATATAAAACCTTAATTAAATAAAAATATTAAATTCAAATAAAAAAAAAAAAAGTTAAAGCTGTGATGCACAATATGTTAAAAACCGCATAGAATCCTTTTTTTTAGTTAGCTTACTGCAGTAAAAAAAAATTAACATAAAGTTTTAAAGAGTATATTACATAGCCAGTGACACGGGGGATAATCCCCCCTTCCCCAATTGTAAGTGGAAAAACCTTCAAACGAGCCTACCTAAGTTCATTAAGGACCCATAAAACATTTAATTATTAAAATTATTGAGGACAGTACATTTTACAAAAAAAAAAACTTTACTTGAAAACATTTAACAAAAATAAATAAAAAGCTAACTATTTATAATTTTTATTAATTTTATTATTATTAAATTAAATTATTATTATTAAATATGAATTTTATTTTATTTCTCTTTGTTTCTTGACACTATACCATAGTCTGGAGTTTTTATTTAATAATTTTTCCTCAACAAATACAACTAATGAAATACTAGGCATACATTAGTTAAAATTAAGATATTAATGCAGATTTTGAGGTCCTCTAAATTCAGAAAATATGCCGTTGACTCTATTTCTACCCATATTATTATATTATAAATAAATTTTTATTAATGGAAATTTGTTTTTTGTTTACAGAACAACTACATCAAGACGTCCAAGTACTCAGTGCTGACGTTCTTACCTCTGAATCTCTTCGAGCAGTTTCAGCGCCTAGCTAACTTCTACTTCCTGTGCCTCCTTGTGCTCCAGATGATTTCTGTTATCTCGTCACTAACACCTATCACCACCGCGGTCCCATTAATTGGAGTACTCGCCCTCACCGCAGTCAAGGATGCCTATGATGATTTTGTTAGTATTATTCTATTATAAAATTTAAACAGACTAATTATTTTCGAAACATAAACATATAGCCTACAATAACGATAATTGAAAATATTTCAAAGTTTACATATCGAAAGATATTAATAGATCGTCGTGATTGAAACTCTAAATGCATTTAAAGATATTTTTTTTAGAAATAGCCTCTTTAACATAAATAAAATGAGAGCTCCATGGTTCAGAGGAAAAGATGTTAACCTTAAGGGCAGGAGAACTCATCCTGAGCATGCAGGATTTTATCATTAAATAAAAATATTTACCCTTGATTGGAACATGGATCTTACTCTCCGAGGAGAAGTTGCTATGGCATCGTGTACTGTGGAAGGAATGTAAAGAAAGTTTCCTCTCAATGCAGGGGCTTAAATAACACCCCCGCTGACCTCGCAATGCGGGGGCGCAGCAGTTCATTAATTTTTACTTTCTCTTAGCTATCTATGTATAGCGAGAAAGTATTGCAACCATGTCAAAAATTCGAGTCGAGATTTTGATGTATATACATGCTTTGAGGTCCCCTGAGTCCAAAAAAAGTGGTTTTCGCAACATGCCTATCTGTCTGTGTGGAAAGGGCAGGTTCTGCCAAATTAAAAGCCTTTATATGCTTATCGATCCCGGAGACGTTTCGAGATATATTTAATGTCTCATCAAAGGAGATATGGAAGCAGAGGCAGCCAAAAAATAAAATACTCTGAATGCTTAACCAATCAGCCGGAGACGTTTCGGTTTATTTATTATAAACCATCTTCAGTCCATTCTAAAATATATACATATAAATATAAAAAGTGATTTTACTTAAAATAATTGTATTATAATTATTTACATTTGGTATATTTATGCTCAGAGTTAGTCAGGTGATAATTAATATACATTGTTGTAAAATAGAATACTTGGTTAAGCATTCAGAGTATTTTATTTTTTGGCTGCCTCTGCTTCCATATCTCCTTTAATCAACATACACAGCCACTATTTACATCTTAATGTCTCATCGTTTCGGACTGATGATGAGACATTAAATATATCTCGAAACGTCTCCGAAATCAATAAGCATATAAAGACTTTTCATTTGGCTGAACCTGTCCTTATTTAAATCAAATAAGCTTTTGAACAAAATCGTCCAAAAAGTACTAGTAGCCTACTTTCCCGAAGTACCTTTTCAGTTTTTTTTTTTTAACTTGGTGTGACAGTACAACTTTCGATTACCGAAAGTAAGAGAAAATTTTGTGCTGTGCGTTAAATCACACCAGGTTTTTTTTGTGGGGCGACATTTTTGTACCTGCGGGGGGCCCCGTCAATGTAGTTAAGCCCCTGTCTAAATGATGAACTCTTGAAAGAAGTATTGGATAAAAGAAACTAGATGCATTTAGAAATAGGATTAGTTCGTTGTCTAGAAAAGAAGAGGAGCTTGAGATAGGAAATGATGTAGCTTCACTTGCTACGGTGTGTGCACGAAAGCACTTCGGGTAAATAAATGGGGATTTAGAAATATCAAACTTTGTCTGAATCTCGCCTAACAATTTTTGAGCATAACAATTTAATAATTGACTGTCAGTTCTCTCAGTTTAAGTTACAGAATTCTTAAGGATGAAATTATTAAAATAAGAAAAAAAATTTACACTTGTCACAGTAACAAGATTAATAATCTAAATATATATTTTTTATTCTATATTTATTATACTATTATTAGATATGAGAACTAAGTCAAGGAAAACAATGAGAAAGTGGAATTATTATTATTATCAAATGTTTTATGTCATTTGAAAAAAAAAAGTAATTTTCTTCTTTTTTTGTATGTTTCCTGTTGATTTTTGCCTATTATCATACTAACTAATTTATTTGTTTTGTTTTTCATTTAGCAACGACATTTGAGCGACAATCAAGTAAACAATAGGCACTCGAAGGCTCTGAAACATGGACGCCTGTCAGATGAACGATGGGCCGACGTACAAGTTGGCGATGTAATTCGAATGGAGAATGACCAATTTGTTGCTGCTGATGTTCTCTTATTAACTACCAGTGAACCAAATGGCCTTTGTTTTATAGAAACCGCCGAATTAGATGGGTTAGTAGATAATAATTAAATTTTAATTATAAAGTGAATCACAAAATGAAAAAAAATAGAAATAGCACTCTTGAGACATGAAAATTCATAGATCTAAATTAGATCGTTCAGAATTTTATCTTTTGTCATTTCACCAAACCAAAAATAATAGATTTGTTGCGCTTCATAATCTAAAACAGGGGTGGCCAACCCCGCGCCCGTAAGCGATTTATTATGCTCCCACGATAGGAATTAAAATAATTTTTTTATTTTAATTCCAATCAAAAAATTTAAAATAACTTTAACAATAAACATATATGTTGTTGCGGCCGCAATGTGTTAATGAAAATTTTTAAATCAGCACTTGCTTCCAAAAAGCCACCCCTGATATAAAGTTAATTGATTCGCTTACCCTCTCGTACGATAAAACCTATATAAATTATATCAAATGTCCATGAATGTCAATGTGGACGAAATCTATATAAATGACTTTAGATACGGAAAAAAACATTAATAAATAATAATTAAAATTTCAAATAATTTGATCTTGGAATAGGATAATTTTGTTTAATCTAAGATGTTCCTTTTCTCGATCGGTTCTCTGGGTGAACGGTGAGTTTTTTCAAAAATAAATTATTTTTAATTTATTATAAGAGGTTTTTTATTATTAAGTTTACGATGGAGGCCAATTTACATCGTTTCGGCACAATTATACCTTCTTAAGAACCTACAAAGAATTTTATTTTTTTACAAAGATCTATCACAAATAGATATTTATACTTCAATATATAAAATTTTTATAAACAAAATAAAGATTATATAAAACTCCCAACTCTTTCGCCTGTTTTATTACTTATCAGATTGAATAGTAGAACGTGGCTGGCTGTAGCTGATATGTTGAATAGGGAAGAGGATGCAGCAAATTAATTGAGCCTCTATTTAGTAATAAAACACTCTTTATTGGAACGTTTCGGCCGGGATCCACCCTGCCATCTTCAGCCTTCAAAGAGCATATTCAAATTTTTTATACAAAAAATAGAGTAGTCGTTTAATTTAAATCAAGTTATTTGCATTTTTTGTCAAGCGAATGTAATTTTACTTAAAATACCAACAAGTGATACCACGAAGTTAAGATTATACGATCCAAACTTATCAGAATTAAAGTCATAATGTTGTTGTCTTTGTATTCTTATGTTAAAAGAATTATTCACTGTTTAAATTATGAACAATTGGAGAGTTGAGCATCCAATTGTTCATAATTTAAACAGTTGAATAATTCTTTTAACATAAAAATACAAAAATAACAACATTATAACTATAATTCTGATAAGTAATAAAACAGGCTAAAGAGAAAGCAATGCTTGAGGTATTGAGAGGGTTATATTATCTTGATTTTGTTATAATGATTCTATAAATTGAAGTATAAATATTTATTTGTAAAAAATAAAATTCTTTGTAGGTCCTGAAGGAGGCATAATTGTGTCAAAACGATGTAAATTGGAACCTTCATAGTAAAATCTCTTAGAATAAATTAAATTAAAAATAATTTATTTTTTAAAAACTCACCTTCCATCCAGAGGACCGACCGAGAAAAGGAACATCTTAGAATCAAGCAAGATTAACTCACCGGTCCTGCACCATCAACAATTAATAGGATAATTTGTCCAAAGATATCGTCTTAATGATAATACTATCGGTTGTTATGCTAAATCTGCATATTTGAAATACAAAACGCTCAGTCGTAGGGCCCTAGCCTTTTTTTGAATTAATGCCCCGTAAAAAAAAAATAACGCCAACCCCCACCCCAAGCAGAATTATGTCTAGGTTACTGATGAAGAAAGAAGCCTTAATATGTGATACATATGATCGCTGAAAGAGAAAGTGATTGATAGAAATTTCCCAATCCCTCCGGACCTATTCACTCTTGTTTTAATAACAAGACTATAAATTTGTCAAACTTCATCCTAATAGTTGCCAGAGATATAATTATATATTCTTTATATTAACGAATATATAAACATTTGATTAGTTTGTGCAAAAAAAAGAGAGTGTGAAAGAAATATATTTACCTTTTAGATTGTATATTAATTAAATTTTATTTTTTTCTTTTTTAGAGAAACGAATCTCAAATGCCGTCAATGTTTGGTCGAAACGGCAGAGATGGGTCAAGATGACGGATTAATCGGTGCCTTCGATGGCGAAATTATTTGTGAGACACCTAATAATCTACTAAACAAATTTGAAGGGACCCTTATCTGGAAAGGCAAAAAGTTAGTATTTTCATTTGTACTTTTATTTCATTACCATTATTGAATCCAAACCAATCAGTGGAGTTAGTTAGTTAAAGTAATCCAAAAAAATTGAGTCCATTTCTAGTATAAGGTCTGTGTTGCTGTGTGTGTAAATATATAGTATATGTGGTAATTTCTTTCGTCTATATCAGGGGTTCCCAAACTTTTTCGAGGGGCTTCTCTTAGATGCTATATGCCATATTTCAAATATTATAAAAAATTTCAAGGATTAAACAATAAATATCTCTGATATAAATAATATTTTTTTGATAGATAGAGAAGCTTCAGGAGTTGTTTTAGGCTAGGGAATTCACTTTTAAAGGGTAGATCTCATTTTATTAAGACACTGAATATCTCCGGAACCTATGGACGAATATTAATGAGATTTTAAGTACAAAGGGTTGGATGGCCACCTTTTTAGGGGGTGAAAAGTATAATTTAATGTAGAGTACTCGTGGATTGATCACTCTTATGAAATGAGGTTTCTTCGGGGTATAAAAACGTGAAAAATAACATTAAATACTTTAGGGAGCACTCCCCCTTCCATATCACCTAAAATATTGAATAACATTAGAATTATGCTTAAAAAACAGGATCCGTCCTCCCCCTTGAAAAAATGTGCGCCTAGGCCCCTTAGATAGAAATAAAATTATTTTAAGCCCGGGAATATACGGTGACGTTGAAACATATTATCTAGCGACTAAGGGGACCACAAACTCCTTCCTAGGCGCAACTTTGGGAGTTCCAGTTTTTTATGTATCATTTCCATGTTATTTAATATTTTAAGTGGGTGAGGGGGGGGAGCACTCTCTTAAGTATTTTTCACGTTTTTATACCCCGAAGAAACCTAATTTCAAAAGTCTGATCAATCCACGAGTTTCCACATTAAATTATACTTTCCACCCCCTAAAAAGGTAGTTATCTAACCCTAACCTAGAATAACTCAAAATCACCCCTAATCTGTAAAATTCTCCATAGACTAAAAAAAAAAATCTCATTATTCGTCCATAAGTCCCGGAGATATTCAGTTGCTTAATAAAATTAGATCTACCCTTTGAAAGTGAATTTTCTATCCTAAGCCTAATCTAAAACCGCCCCCTTCTCTTCGTTTGTCTTTTATATAAATGTTTTAATTTATAACCTTTGCCATTCATGAAATAAATTTTTGATATTATTAAAATAATAATTTATTAATTTATTTATTTTATGAAAAATAAATATTTTTAATTCATAATTTTATATAATACAAATCAATTTGTCTAATGAACGTGAATACATAAAGTTTTTTTTTTCCCTTTTCAGGTATGCGCTCGATAATGATAATATTGTATTACGTGGATGCATACTACGCAATACACAATGGTGCTACGGAGTGGTGATCTTTGCTGGCAAAGATACCAAATTGATGCAGAACTCGGGGAAAACAAAATTCAAACGTACTAGCATCGATCGACTTCTTAATTTTATTATCATTGGAGTAAGTCTAAAAATCTTTTTTTTAATATTATATTTCATCTGTTATTGGAAAATAAGCAAATGCAAACCTTCTGTGATCTTAGTATTTAATACTTCCTGCTGAGATAGGGAATTTTGTTAATCTTTTTCATATGATACGAATTTGCTATCTTATCTTGTGTTTTTTTTTGTAGGTAAATAGTAAGATCACTAAAGAGGTTGCTTTTTTTCCTTTTTGGAATTATTTAAGAAAAAAAAAACATGAAGTTACCATTCGGCAATAGTACAATAAGTTTTGAAACCAACAACTTCAATATTCCCTTTATGTCATACAGAAAATTTTTTTTAATTAACAATTTGTTGGTGGGCTTAACTTCCCATGGTCCTCGAGAATCGAAACCGGGATCCGGAAAATCCGTGTGCTTCCCTTTCCACCAAGCTACCGGACCCCCGTACACACCAACAAATACTAAAATTTCCCTATAAATGCAATTAGCATTGAATTTTTCAACCTAAAAAAGCCTAGTGAGAAATTTTTCTTTAAAAATTTTTCACATATCAGCCGTTTATTATACTATGGTGGGCCGAAAAAACTCATTTTTTTTATTTGGAAGTTGTAATAGGGGGGGACAAACAAAGGAAAAAAAATTATCAAAATCGGTTGACATCTTCCGGTCGTGCATAGCCCCTATAAAATTTGACAAAATTTGAAAATACAATAACTTCATTGTTGCGATTATTTTTTCAATTTTTGAATTTCCACCATATTGCTCAGGGGCCCACTTCTTGTGGGTACGTGGATGGCGACCACGAGCTACCCGAGCTGGGACTGACAGTCCTTCTGTCCCTTACATGTCTGTCCCTTCCTTCTATATTTTCAACAGGAGTCAGACCGTGCGACGGGCCGGCCTGTTCTATTTCTTCGAATCCTAAATAACCCATTCCGAGACCCCTTTTCCTCCCGACCCCGCATTTTATTCCTTTTTTTTTTTGTCTATATAATTCGCAACTTTTCCGCACTTTTACAACTTCCAAATAAAAAAATGAGTTTTTTCGATCCACTCTTATTATACCAATAAAGGGACAAGCATCTTTGTTTGTTCAAACATCCTAACTGTAAGCAGCAAAACCCTTATCAGAAGTAGCGGGATTATTTATATTTAAATAGTTTTCGAGATCTACTCCGAATTTATTAAATATTAATATATTATTTAAATGAATAAATCTCGAAAACAGTTTCATTAATTTTTTTATTTTTGTTGAGAAGTTTAGTCAAAGAAAGAGAAAAAGTAACCAGAGCCGCTCTATCCTCCTAAGAATAAAATATTTCGGACTGATTTTCACATCCATCAATTCAGGCTCTAATTGTAGTGATGATCTCCATATTTATTATATTGCCTGCACTGATAACGTTCAGCGATATTCGGCCTGAAATATTTTCAAATTAAATAATAATAAATCAATTTTGGATGCTTCTCTTTCTTTAAATGATATTTTTGTTAAAAAATAATTTTCATTTATTAATTTATTTATTAGATTCTGAGCTGGTTTAATTTATTTGAAAAGGAAAGTGACTGACGTGTCTTCTTTTTATTGAATCCATATATCGATTATATAATCTTTAAAATATATATCATTCTTCTCTGTCCCAGTTATGAATTTATTTTTAATATTTATATCGAATGATAATAATTATATTTGATTTGATTTTATCGTCTCTACTCTTGGCAGCCCAATTTTTTTTTAATAAACAAGATGTGCGATATAATAAATAATGTTAAGGGGCTTCAGGAGGGCACATTGAATCTTTAGTCAGAATCTACTGAGGCATTTTTAAGTATTTTTTTATGCCGTTTTTTTTTAATGAATTAAATTAGTAAACATTTTACATAATATAATGCTTTTTACTTTCTCTTACCCTATATTTTTAATTACGATTAATTAACAAATTATTTTTTATATTTATTTATAGAAAATGCAAAAAAAATCTACAATGAAAATTGTAATTTTTTTAAATCTTAAAAAATGTAAAAATCATTAATATCCAACCTATAATAATTAAATGAAATGGTAACAAAGTAAAAAGTAAATTTCGTATTTATTTAAAAATTATCGGCCAATAGTTCAGCACTCTTGCAAAAGATGGCAGGCTAGTCTAACAGCCGACATTATCAGATTAGTTTTAAGCCTAATATTTTTTTATGCTGTTATAAATGATATATAATATATAATAATATTTATAAACTATTCAGTATTAAAAGATCAATGAAAATCAAACAAATACATGAAATTAAATATAGCCCTACTATCCTGCCATCTGTATGCAAATTTTCTTAATAATTGGGCTTTTCTATAACTTTCTTAAGACTCCTAACGCCATCTTATCGGCAAAAATATGCGAACAGCTTGCCCTCGGAAGCCCCTTAATTCTTTTTTACAGATTATGAATATATTTTAAGAAATAATAAATTTTCTTTTGTTTTAGATTGTATTTTTTTTGCTTTCAATGTGCCTGTTCTGCATGATCGCATGCGGTATTTGGGAGACGGTGACTGGTCGCCTCTTCCAAGTATATTTACCCTGGGACTCATTGGTCCCATCCGAGCCCATTGGAGGTGCCACCGTCATTGCGCTCCTCGTCTTTTTCTCCTACGCCATTGTCCTTAACACCGTCGTGCCTATCTCACTCTATGTCAGGTACACTCAATATAATAACATTTTTACACTTATATTTCATAATATAAAGAATTAATTACTCTTTTTAAAACTGAGATTAATACTCTAAATATATCAGCAATAGGTGAATGACGCTTTTTCAGTCCAATAAAAAAAATATAGAATTAATATTTATTTATTTTTCTCCCATACCATACTGGTTTCGACTCCTAATACTGCCAGTCTTCCTGAGTGAGGGGATGTCTTAACTGGAAGTGCACTCCTTAACGTCAAAAACATATTTTTGTCAAGAAATGAATCATTGATGGCTAATTTTGAAAAGGTGTTTAGGAATTCAGGTGGGCACTCCCAGATAAGACATCGCCTCCACTGAGGAAGTCTGGCAGCATTAGCAGACGAAACAATGGAGAAAAATAAATAAAATATATATATATTTTTTTTTACTGGACTGAAAAGGCATCATTCACCTCTTTCTAAAATGAAAAATATTTAATTGATAAGGAATCTTTTATTAAAAATGAAAATTTTTTTGAATTTTATAAATTTATTAAAAAAAAAAAATTTTTTTAAATGATTGTTCAAAAATTACAAATATAAAAATGTTAATAAAAATATAAGTCCATTATGAACGCTTTTATTAATTTTTCAGCGTTGAGGTGATTCGATTCGCGCAAAGTTTTCTTATAAATTGGGATGAACAGATGATATATGAGCCAAATCGCACCAGTGCCAAAGCACGTACCACCACACTTAATGAAGAGCTTGGCCAAATCGAATATATTTTTTCAGACAAGACGGGCACACTAACTCAGGTTTTGTATTTTACATTTATTTATAAATTGTATATTACTTTTTACTTTTTAAATTCCATGTTGGGATTTTGATGGATATATTTTTTTTTCAGAATATTATGACTTTTAATAAATGTTCAATTGCGGGAAAATGTTATGGCGATGTTATCGACGAACGCACACAAGAAATTATCGAAATCACAGAGTCAACACCGTCAATAGATTTTTCTTCCAATCCTGATTATGAGCCCGGGTTTAAATTTTATGACGTATCTTTACTAACTGCTGTACGAAGTGGAAATACCGATGCGCACAATTTCTTTAGGTTACTTGCACTTTGTCATACAGTCATGCCCGAAGAAAGAAATGGTATTTATTAACAGTATCATAATTAATATGATAGATTTTAATCAATGCTTCTTTTTCTTTATTTCAAAGGTAAACTTGAATACCAAGCTCAGTCTCCAGATGAAGAAGCTCTCGTGTCAGCTGCTAGAAACTTTGGCTTTGTATTTAAAGAAAGAAGTCCAAATAGTATAACTATTGAGGTAACGATCTAACATATAATTTCCTTTATAACTCAAATTATTTCAGACATATAAAAATCATAATTCATCAATTTAATTTTAAATGCTCCCTAACAGATTGAACTTTTTAATTTTTATAAAACATGTTATATTGTATAAACTTTGCCTATTTTGTCGATATAAATTGGCTCTAAAACGGCACTTCTAATACCACTAACTTATAAAGATACGTGTTTTATATTAAGTTCTTAAAACAATAATAAAACCACTTATTTTGTTTACTTAATAACTAGATTTGCTGAGAGTTCTACTTATTACTTATTGACTAAAAATAAGAGTTTTTTTTTATTAAAAATTTTGTTTGTATTCTATAAAACAATACAAATTAAAAAAAAAAAAAAACTAAGAAAATGTGATAAAAAATAATAATAATTATTTTTTTTTTGTTTCAGGTTATGGGAAGAAAAGAAGTTTATGAATTGTTATGTATATTAGATTTTAATAACGTACGTAAGAGGATGTCCGTAATATTAAGAAAAGATGGTCAATTGCGTTTATATTGCAAAGGTGCTGATAATGTTGTTTATGAACGATTGAAGTCGGACGAATCAACAATCAAGTCCAAAACCCAGGAACATTTGAATGTAAGTTTTTTTTTATTTTTTTAAATTACATTGTTTTTTAAAAATATGAACGCCTTACTATTACTTGATCCTCTATTTAAAATTAACAAAAAAATCATATAAATACTGTTTATTCATGACATTTTGGTTTGGGGAATTTATTTTTTACTTTTTTTCATGCATAAAAATTTTTTGTTTTACTTTAAAAACAAATTACACTTGAATCATTCTACAAAGCTCAAAAAGCTCTCAAAACAGAGAAAATACTGGAAATATTCGCCTCTGAACTTTACGGAAAGACTCAAGTAGGCCTATATTATACAATTTTAAGACGCTTCGGAAGGCAAAGCTGTTCGCATGTTTTTGCCGATAAGATGGCGTTAGGGGTCTTAAAAATTTAGCCTAAAAGCCCAACTATTACGAAAATTTGCCAACAGATGACAGGATGGTAGAGCTATATTTAATCTCATGTATTTTTTAGATTTTCGTTGATCTCTTAATAATGAATTTAATATTAAATATTTTATATTTCATTTATAACAGCATAAAAATATATTAGGCTTATAAGTGATCTGATAACGCCTGCTGTTAGACTAGCCTGCTATCTTTTGCAGGAGTGCTGAACTATAAATAAGTTTTTATTTTTATATTATAAAAATAAAAATTTTAATTTCTATTTTTTTAATCAGAAATTTGCAGGGGAAGGTTTACGAACGCTTTGTCTCGCCGTAAGAGATTTAGATGAAGAATTTTTTAATGACTGGAAACATAGACATCAAGAAGCAGCTGTCTCAATGGAAAATCGCGATGAACTTTTAGATGGAATCTATGAAGAAATTGAAAGGGATATGACCTTATTAGGGGCAACTGCAATTGAAGATAAATTACAAGATGGAGTGCCTCAAGCCATTGCTAGTCTCGGAATTGCAGGAATTAAAATTTGGGTCCTTACAGGGGATAAACAAGGTAAAATCAAATAAAATACTTTATTTCTTTTTTTTTACTGCCATCCCTACATTAATTTAGTTTGTTCAAAACGAGTTAAATCCTAAAAACGGTTCCGGGGATAGGGTGGGGACTTGGTTTTTTCTGTTAGCTTTATTTCAATCCTTATTGTAACGTAAAATAGAAATAGTATTTTTATTTTTATATAGAAACGGCCATCAACATCGGCTACTCGTGCCAGCTTCTCACGGACGAAATGAATGACATCTTCATCGTAGACGCGAACACATATGACGAAGTTGAATCACAAATGGTTAAGCACCTGGAAACGATCCGAGCACAGACAACAAACCCAGGGTCGCTAGCTGGGGGCCTGGGAGGCGCAGGGGACGCAACCGGCGGGGCCACGTCCGTGAGCGTGGTTACATTCAGGTGGGACCGGCACAGGTAGCTACGGATCAGGGGACAGAGCAGCTCTAGACGAACCAACCAACTGACCTCCAAATAACAAATAATAGAAAAACGAGCATTTCGTTCTATTTTCATTTAATACACAGGAAGTTCTAATGTTTTTCGAATAATGAAACCAGCTTTTGCTCATATTTATTAAAATCACAAATCAAATATCAAATAAAATAAGCAGAAGCCGGTTTCATTTAAAAGGACCAACCATCACAACTCCGAGGTCGCCAAAATCGTTGTCATTGATTAAAATTTACCATCACTTTCATCACACAAGAGTTTTTTGTTTAAATTTAAGATGGGATTTTATTAATTAAACAAATTACTTAAAAACTCACTATTTTAGCAAATTTATTTATTAATGAAATTTTGTTTTTTGTTTTTATGTAATTTATTTAATAATCTCTAAAATCGAACAAAAAAAAATCTTGTACATAATAAGAAAAAAGGGATGAAAATATATATATATTAACAATAATTATATAAATATATATACTGACAGTATCAGCTGGTTTTATATAATTTTTATCAGGTGAAATTAGTCTAAAACTATTTGATACTGATAGTATATGTTATATATAAAAAAAGTCAAATATATTTTAGTAGTTTTAAATATAAATCTTATTTTTAATTAACATTTAAAGATTTTATAAAAAAATATTTTTACTTTAATTCTTAAATTGCATCCAGGGCTACGGAATCGGGTCATTCGGGTTATTTTTAATTTGAACTTATTTTTATATAGATAACTTGCAAAAAGATCTTTTGTTTCATTAGTAAAACAATTTAATTTTCGTTTATTCTATTTTTTCATAAATAGAGAAATTTTATAGTTTAATTTTATTCCTAAAAGTCAAAACGCCGGACTTCGTAGCCCTGAAGATCTTTTCTATAAATTGCTAGAAATTTTAAAAATATTTTCTCGATAAACCAGTCCTCAAAGGACTGGAACTCATTTCTCATTTTCTTTAAGTCTTTTCTTAAACCATCTGGTCTATTTTAGGTATAAAAAAATTCTAAAAAAAAATCATTTGACGGTAAAATGAATTTTTTAATAAATTTCTAGGCCATATTCATACCATAGTCTCCTTACTGTCTCTTCAAACCCCTGAAGAGGGAGGGAGGGGACGGGGGACTCCACTAAACATTCACCAAATACCATATAATTCATTCAGTGGGCAATTTTCTTCTAAATTCTATGAGTCATTAAATTTTTTCATATAGAGAACCAAAAGGTTCTTCTTGCCTTCCCCCCTCTATTTTTGGAAATAAATTTTGGCTAAAATCGTTGTGGGGAAATTATTTGGTGTTTTCTATTAAAATTTATTCAAAATTCTTTGTTTATAATTTTAAACCAGGCCCATCGGTTGTCTTATTTCTTCAATTTTAATAATAAAAAAAAAGCCAAATATTTTAAAATTTTACAAGTGAATTCATTTAATATCTATATTTATATTCATAAAAATAAATTTCCTTAAGCCATATTTTGCTTTCTTGAGTTTATTTTAGCTTAAACGGCTTAAAAAGCAGTGATTTTGTTGTTTTGTCTTTAATAAAATAGAAAGTGCTTTCTCAGCGCTGAAAAGGCTAAGAACTCGATCATGTACAACGGTTGACAAAAGAATTGCCATCTTCAATCTGTTCTCTCGACCTTTAACACAACAAGACAATGTAAATAAAAGATATTTTTGGAATTAATCGTGATTCATTTTAATACATCATCTGATGGCGGTTGTAGAAATAGTGACCGAAACGTATTTTATTATAAATATTTACAAACAAGACTTTCTCTATGACTTGGAGCTCTTACCTAGTTAAATTGGGAGGATGGGTAATTTTGTCTTTTTATTAATATTTTTTATTATTATTATGGGAATTTTTTAATTATAGACCACATTTTTGTTATTAATTATTTATTAAAAATTTAAAAACTGTACAACTTTCCGATTGCTTCTTGGTCCGACTCAAGTGAACCAACCTCTAAGGGACCATACGTGCATTTTATATGCAATGACGTCAGCGCTATCTACAGTCATTCGAATGAAGTTAGACACATTCATCAGCGACATCTACAATCATTCCCATTAAGTTAGGAATGATTGTAGATGTCGCTGACGTCACCAACGGTCCCTTAAAGGTTGATTCATTTGGTCTATAATTAAAAACTTCCATAATAATAATAATACAAACCACAAAAGCTTTAATAAACACATTCGTCATTTTAGATTAGAACTTCATTATTTACCAGAGCACCAGTAACTTAAAATAAGAAATTTCAAATCCTTTATTAATTTGGAATTAAAATAAACAAATAAGGCTGAATAATTTATAAGGTCCGAGACATTGGAGGTTGCCCCAATTCTTTCTTTGACCGCTATTTTGTACACAGCTATTGTAGCTTTGCACTTTATTCTTCCCTCCAATCGAATCAACACTTGAAATAAGTGATCATTTTAACATGGGTTGTCATGGATAATCAATAAAATAGACCTTGTTCAACGGTTAATATCGGGCCTAAGTGGTGGAAAAGATTCTAGCCATGTCCAGAGAATATGGGTACCAAAATATGAAAGAAAATTTTTTTTTTTGGGATACAAATTTATTTATTTCAAACATAGTTATCACAATGAAGTTTATGACTTTAATTAAAAAAGTATCCTCTTTTATGTGTGATTTTAGTCTGTTTTTAATAAAGATCCACTTCGATTTTCTCTCATCCTTGGTTCTGAAATAAAAATTAATCATAATTTATTTCCTTATAAAAAATTAAATTTATTTGAATCAAGCGCGGGATTATCGATGGGTCTTTATTTTCTTACTTCATCTATCTCTAAATATTTTTCTTTTATGTGTTTTGATTCTAATTCAAAAAATTGAATTTTTTTTTGTGTTTCATGAGACTCTCTGGCTGAGTGGCTTAGGCGCAGGCCTCACATTAAAAAAAAAAAAGGTGGTGGGTTTTTAAAATTTCATGATTTTTTTTTTTTTTAATTCCATGACATTTTCATTTTTGTTTGATAGACGAAGTGCTCAAGCAAGTTCTCTCTCGGGATTCTACTGGAGGAAATTGAATTGCTTAGGGCTAGCCAAGGCTTGCGCTGATTTCATCCTCAGCCATTTGAAATTTTGTGAAATTTTTTTTTTTTTTACTTATTAATTCTAAAAAATGTTTTTATTGTTCATTGTTCCTGCTATTTTGGGCTTTCTTTTTTAGCTTTAGTTATCATATCTTAGCTCTCTGTCCCTTGCTCTTTGCTCAAACCTTCTATGTTGAAGTAAAACCTTGATTAATTAGCCTCAAAAAAAAAAAGCTTATTTTTTTTTAATCAAGCTAAAAACAAGGTTTTACTTTTATATGTATCTTTACTAATAATTGTTTGTTATGTTTAAGAAATGTTTTTGCGTTTGTGATTCAGCTCTTCCTAAAATAGATTAGCTGCCATTTTTACTTTTTAAAATATAGATTTAATATTCACTATCATTTTTTTTTTTAATATAAATATTTAAAGAACCGGTTGTTTTATGTAGACTCTAGTTAACTAACTCACAAGTTAACAAAGAGATCATTTTGCTAACTTATTAATTAGCTAAATTTATATGAAGCAACCAGCTCCAAATCTGTTTAAGCTTTTTTTTTCTTAAGATTCTTTTACTCTATAGGTATGATGTCTTTTCTTAATATAAAATTTCTTAAAAAAAAGCAGTAAAAAATTTAAATTTATTATAATTTGAACATACAGATTGTATAGACTAATAATACCTTAAATTAACCTTTTCTTTCTAACATTCGTTTTTTAAAATTTATGTTATAATCATGGGAGTTTTTAATTATAGAACACATTTTGTATTAATTATTTATTAAAAATATAAATACTGTACAATGTTTCAACTGCCTATTCTGCAGTCGATTTCAAGTACTGTACACTTGCTTTCACTTAAGTGAAATAACCTCTAAGGGACCGTTACTTATATTTTACAAACAACGACGTCAGCGCCATCTACGATTTAATTAAAAGCTCCTATGATAATAATAGTAATAATACAAACCACAAAAGCTTTAATAAAGAAATTTATGTTATTTTATTAATATGTTTCTGTGTCCGTGACTTTAGGAGAAAGGTGTAGAAATCTCTCTTCATTTCATCCTTAGCTACAAAAATGTATTCAAATTATATTGAGGCTACCAATTAATTTTAATAAATAACAACTGGATCTAAATGGTATGAAATGACAACAAAAAAAATGTTTTGTGTTTACTGAGATAGATAATATTTACCGTGGCTCAGAGAGAAGACACTTGCTTCTCGCGCCGAGGTCCCGAGTTCGGTTCCCTTCCCAAGCGAGAAAAATTTATTTCATTTGATTTGACTACAAATCAAATGAAATCAATTTGAAATAAATAGGGATGGGGTCTAAATGGCCTTAGATGCCGAAAAAGATCTTAAAAAAAAAAAATGATAATATTTACTTTCATTCATTAATCATTTTATCCAAAGCTTCAAACAAAATTGAGTTGAACTCTGACTTTTGTTTGTTTCTGACTGTTTTGTTTTCCTGTCGATTAAATCAATTAATTATTTTCTGTATGATCTCTAAATAATAAATCTAAATTTTCTTAAATATCTGTCTGAAGACCTTATTTTTGACATTTTAATAAATTTTAATTATAATATTAAACTATTTTTTTCCAGATATTAAAAAAAATTATATTAAAGTTTTTTAAAGAATTAGACGATTTTTAAATTAAAAAAAAAATTATTCTCACTTTAATAAGATCTAAATTATTTATATTTTTTCTTAAAACAATCAGTGTTATTTCATATATGTTTAGTTATATATAATTATTATCTTTAAAAAATATCGACTATAACTATTTAAAAAAAAAATTAATAGATCGTCTTAATTCTTTTTTTTTTAAATAAAAAATATATACGAATGTAACTATGCTTTTGTATTAACCGTTGGACTTGTTCAATAGTGAGTCGGAGTATCAACGGGGATCAAATATCGAGCCCGATATTGACCCTCCTGCCGTTTTTGCACTTGTCATCAACGGACATTCGCTAGTCCATGCTCTCCACCCACAACTTGAGAAGCTCTTTCTCGAAGTTGCAAGTTTGTGTGAGTCATCTCATTTTTATCATTAAAACCGACATAGCTCAAATACTTGATCTAATGATAATTTTTTTATTTTATATTTATAGGTAAATCTGTCATCTGTTGTCGAGTAACACCTTTACAAAAAGCGATGGTAGTGGAGATGGTGAAAAAAAACAAGAATGCAGTTACTCTTGCTATCGGGGATGGAGCAAATGATGTTTCAATGATCAAAGGTAATTAGTGAAAAAAAATAGTTTTTTATTTACTACTTTAACAATCTGTTCTAATTCTATATTGTTTGATTCGATTGTTTTCGGCTACGTTATGGTTCATTTCGCTTTCGGTCTGTTCGCGTCTAATAATATTTAGAAAAAAAATATTTTTACCAGTTCATTTTTACATTCACTAACATAAATATATGCAGGATGATATAATTATACTATCACACCATTTTTTTATGTCGAGATATATTTAGTTTCCCATAGCACCTTAGTTTCAGAATTGCGTTTTGCTTGAAATAAACTATGGTTATTTTTCAAAATTTTAATCTCATATTTGGATATTTTATATACAATAGAGCAGGATTGTTTGGTTAAAACAAGGGTGGTTAAAATCATTGGTTTAAACCGGTTTTAACCCTCCTCCCAATTTTGACCGGTGGTTTTTATTAAGTGACCATTTAATTTGGAGGTTTTTTAAAAGGAATTTAGGGAATCGAATTTGGGACATAATCGCAACACTTTCCCTTTCTATTTTAACTTATTTAGATAAGAGAAAATAATATATATGTTTATATCAATATTAATAGCATCAAATTGAAAAAATAAAAATTCCTGTTAAAACAATTTTGGACGGGTTTAACCACTTTTGATCATGCCCTGGTCAAAATCAAAAAAATGTTTTTTTTAACAACTCTGCAATAGAGAATTCTAATTAAATAAAAATTTCCTAAGTAAATGCAATTGCATATTTTATTTGCTAACAAAGTCCCAGAAAACCAGTTTCACTAGGGTTCAAATTCGACAATATATTGCATATTTAAAACTTTTTGAATAAATTATATGGCATATTTAGGGTTTTCGCTGCATAAAATGGACCTTTATTCATAAGAATTGGAAAAAAATAGGGGACCTCCCATTTTGAATCGAAATTTACATGCAAATCCCTAGAGGGGTTTAACATTAGCTCTATGGAAGAAAGAGCCAAAAAATGAATTTGAAAAATCTGAAATACTACATCAGTAAAGTGTACTTAAAACATTTTTCTCGAAAAATTTTACTCATATACTTTTTAAAGAGAATTTAAAAAATAGCTGATTTATAAATTTTAATCAAAATCAAAATTTTTAGTAAAGTACTAGTAGTTTTTGCCCCATTTTTTTTTTTATTTTTTGAGGCAACTAAAATTTTTGTTTGCTTTTTTCAGCTGCTCACATAGGAGTGGGAATCAGTGGTCAAGAGGGTATGCAGGCTGTTCTTGCCTCTGACTACTCCATCGCTCAATTCCGGTTTTTAGAACGATTGCTTCTTGTCCATGGACGATGGTCATATTACCGGATGTGCAAATTCCTTCGATATTTTTTTTACAAAAATTTTGCCTTTACTCTTTGCCATTTTTGGTTCGCATTTTTCTGTGGATTCAGTGCTCAGGTAATAAAAATAAATAAATTTTTATTTAAAATCGTAACTTTATTTTATTACATTAATAATTTGAGAGAAAATATTTCATTTATTGTTATAGAAAAAACAATAAGCATTGTTCATAGAGTTTTTTTTAGACTTTTCAAAATAGGAATTTTACAAGGAAAGGACGGAGAATAAAAGCCAGCAGTAGATGGACCCCTCCATCATCTTGCTGGCTTTATTCTCGGTCCTACATCTGATCCAGCGTAAAACTTCCAATTGTTATAGGAATTTTATTTTTTAACAATATTCAATAGTAAATTTTTACTTTCAGTTCATATATAGTTTAACTTGCGGTAGTAAAATTTTGTCGAGATGATAAAATATTAAGATTTAACCAATGAAGTACGTGGCTGTTGATTTATACACAAGGAAGGAAACAGGTGCAGCCAAAATTAAAGCCTCCGATTTTGTTACAATTAATGAGACGTTTCGAGAAAACTTTATTTCCTCATCATCAGTCTTTCCTACACAAGAAATACATAATATAACACATATTATATATGTTTATTATTATTATATACATGTTATATTATGTATTTCTTGTGTAGGAAAGACTGATGATGAGGAAATAAAGTTTTCTCGAAACGTCTCATTAATTGTAACAAAATCGGAGGCTTTAATTTTGGCTGCACCTGCTTCCTTCCTTGTGTATTAAGATTTAAACTTTCGACCGTTGGTCATTTTGTAAATTCAAATTAAATATACAAATTAACCACTAGGTTATTTGTTTCAAAGGTTTTATTAATTAAAAATTAACACTTTGATACGTATTTTGACGATGATGACAAAGAATTGTCGAAATACGTATCAACTGTTAATTTTTAATTAATAAAACCTTTGAAACAAATAACCTAATGTTTAATTTATATATTTAATTTAAATTTGATAAAATATTATTTTAAGTAATTTTTCTAAATAATAAATTCCTTCATCATCTAATAACAGATTAAATTTTCTTTTACAGACTGTGTTCGACCCGATGTTTATTTCGGTTTACAATCTTTTTTACACTTCCCTTCCTGTGCTGGCTCTTGGAATATTCGATCAAGATTGCAGTGATAAATATTCTCTAATGTACCCTAAATTATATACTCCTGGTCATTCAAACCTTCTTTTTAACAAAAAGGAATTCTTACGTAGTGCAATTCATGGATTCTTTACTTCATGTGTCCTTTTTTTAATTCCTTATGGTGAGTACTTGTAAAAAAAAATTTGCTAAATTCACATTAAAATAAGGATTGATAAATTTTTTTTAATTTCAGGCACGTATAAAGATGGCGTTTCTCCAGATGGATATATCCTTTCGGATCATATGCTTTTTGGTAGTGTTGTTGCTACAATTCTTGTTATCGTCGTTACCGCACAGGTACACTTGAAACATTTTTGGAAAAGCCTTTATATGCTTATCGATCCCGGAGACGTTTCGAGATATTTTTAATGTCTCATCATCAGTCCTACTAAAAAAATGTACATATAAAAGTTTCGATATATAATAAGAGTTATAAAAAAAAAAACATTTTGGTGAATAATAACATTAACTTACATCGAAATATTGCATAAAGGTAGTCATTAAAAGTACAGTATATGTACAGTGAGGGACAATATTAAGTCCCACCCATGCGTATTCTACGTGTGATTATTTCATTGTTTTTAAAAAAATATTATAACTTTTTTAATGGAAACTCATGGTTCAAACCTAGAAAATTTCCAATGAAGATTTTCATTTTCTTTTATAAAAACAATGAAATAATCTCAAGTAGAAAACGCATGGGTGGGATTTAATATTGACCCTCACTGTACATTTGAATTTATTATAATGAATTGTCTCCAACTGTCCATGAGCGAAAAATTCTCAATATAATTAAAATTAAATAGTATATTACAATTATATCTAATTCTTCTTTAAAAAAATCTATTTAATTTATTTCAAGACCGAAAGGTTAATCTTTAGATCAAAGCATTTAAAACAAAAATAGAATTAAATGTATCTCTTTCTTACAATTCAATTGTAAAATATATAAAGTTTTGACATTTCGGTTGTTTATTCTAACTAGTTTGTTGAAAATATCGAAACGTCTCCGGGATCGATAAGCATATAAAAGCTTTTCATTTGAACCTGTCCTTGTTCCTTTCGACTATATTCACAGCCACCAAATTCCCATTCAATTTTTAGACTTTCTGAGATCTCTTAACTACGGAAATTTGTTGCTTCCTCTGCCTCAGGTCGAAAAAGTACAGTCGTTGCTTCTATTAAACGCTACTCTAGAGACTTGAGCCTTAAGTGCTTCTTAAACTTTTTGAAATCGCGGCCCCTTTGGAACTCAAGTCAATATCTCACGGCCCCTTTTTAAAATTTATTTTTTTCAAAAATTTAAAATGCTTGTGAAGTATGTCTGCAATTGTTGTAATTAAGGAAGTGGAGAAAAACAGAGATGTGAATATTATCTTTTTTATTAATTAAATCTTTTGGCGATCGATTTCGTCTCTTGTGACTTCATCAGGCCAGCGTTGGTTAAATAAATATGAGCGTTGATATAATTTCGAATTATAATCTTGTATTGTTATAATATTATATAAGAAAAATAGAATTTTTCATAGTAAGTGTGAGGAAACGTTAGATCTGAGTTCAGTGGCGTCATTTGGGGGGCAGGGGGGCATTCCCCCCCCCCTAAGGGCTCTCTGATTTTTATAAAATTTTATATTTTAAATAAAATACTCCAAAATACATCTACGAGTATACAAACTGTACAAAATTAAACTACTAATTAAATTAAATATGTTTTGGCCAAATTTGAGTACCCATTTGTAAGTAAATTTTAAGAAAAAAAAAATGTTTGCCCCCCCCAAAAAAAAAAAAATACCCCCCCCCCCCCCCGCCTCCAAGAAAAAGTTGAAATGACGCCACTGTCTGAGTAAAGAGACGAAATCGATCACCAAAAGATTTAATTAATAAAAAAGATTATATTCACATCTGCTGTTTTAATCTCCACTTCCTTAATTAAAATGCTTAATTTAAAAATAATTGACGCATGAAATCATTGTTATAATTAATAAGCAATTGCAAATACGTATATTATCATTTTAACATTTCAATACATTATCTAAATTTTATAATTATAATCCAAGTATTTAAACTTATTTAACAATAATAATTTATTTGTTACATTTGCGACTCTTCCCGGCCCCCCTACGGGAGCTGCGGCCCACTATAAGAAGTACTTAGTATAATGGCTGGTGGAATTTGTATCAGGAATGAAAGTTAGAAGAAAACGCAGCCAAAATTTTTTCTTTAAAAATATATTCTAACAGCTGACGTTTCGGCTTTGGTCAAAGCCATCCTCGGAGCTGTTATTGGTCATTATGTACATATATTTTGAATTGTATTTGGTATTAATTTAGAA
Source organism: Euborellia annulipes (assembly GCA_023213315.1). NCBI lineage: Eukaryota > Metazoa > Arthropoda > Insecta > Dermaptera > Anisolabididae > Euborellia > Euborellia annulipes. Next base: position 51,246 of record JAKCPI010019451.1, read on the forward strand.
TATAACATCAGGAAAAAAAAAGTCTTCAGTTCGAGAAAAACTTTTTCCTTCTTCTATCACCAATACAATATATTTATTTTTTTTTTATTCCTAATGTGATAATTGACTCAGGGCAGTACAATTTCATCTAAGAAGACTTTTTTTTCCTGATGTTATATCCTAAATTAATACCAAATACAATTCAAAATATATGTACATAATGACCAATAACAGCTCCGAGGATGGCTTTGACCAAAGCCGAAACGTCAGCTGTTAAAATATATTTTGAAAGAAAAAATTTTGGCTGCGTTTTCTTCTAACTTTCATTCCTGATAAGAAGTACTGGTTTAGACAACCAAAACGATTAGCTCCAATAAGTGTTGTCTCAGAAGTAACTTTCTTTCATCAATCTATATATATAATTCACCGTCTGTATGTCTGTCTGTCCGTCTGTCACGCTCTATTTAGGCAACTTCCCGTTGGAATTTTGAAATGAAATTTTTTATGCATAAAGAGGACCTTCTCGGTATTACAGGAAAATTATTTTCATCCCGAAATTCCCATAACTTTTTGAGTTATTAATTTTTAAAGTTACGATTTCTCCCATAGGAAATGTATAGAGAAATATTTATGTAATGTTGGATAGCGAGGATGCAGCCAAAGAGTTTTTCGACCAAAGAAAAACACCAATTCCAATAGAGACGTTTCGGCGAAAAAATACTTCGAAACTCTCTGAGCCATTGCCCTCAAAGTAGAAGTTTTTAAAAAACCGACTTGGCCAAATGACACATGTTCATATTGAATATGAACATGAAAAATTCCTGAACGACTGAAGATGGCAAAATAAAATTTTCGCCGAAACGTCTCTATTGGAATTGGTGTTTTTCTTTGGTCCAAAACCTCTTTGGTTGCATCCTCGCTACCCAACATTGCAATATCTACAGCCACTAACTCAGCCACGAAATATTTATGTATTCTTTTCATTTGTGTATTCCATGAATGTAAACAAATCCTCAAGCAGGCACTGGATTGGAATGGAATAATAATAATTTTCTTTCCTTAATTAAGAAGAAAAGGCGAGGGTCCGCCGCCAGCTAACGGGGGTGAAGCCCCCTGTCTAGACGTGAAGCTTCTCATAATTAAGAAAAGGCGAGGGTCCGCCGCAGGCGAAGCCCCCTGTCTAGATGCAAAGGCGGGCGCTACGGGTTCTCATAAATAAAAAAAAGAGAGGGTCCGCCGCAGTTAATTAAAATTCATTTATCTGGACAACTCTTAGTCATATTGTCTAAAAAAATTTATTTTACATACAGTACTTGTTGTGAGGTTCATAATTATTTTTTTCTTATTTCGTTACACATCACGCTGTACCCAAACCAAAGAAAATTGTATAAAATCTTAATTCTTGTTTTATAAAACAAAACCCACCTCATTCTCTAAATTCCTCCACAAATTCACCCAAACAATCCTCAACACTCTTGCTAATTAGACTTTTCTTTTTTATTTCAGATCGCACTCGATACATCTTATTGGACAATGTTCAATCATATAATGGTCTGGGGATCTGTAGTTTGGTATTTTGTCCTACAATTTTTTTATAACTACATAATCGGCGGTCGCTACGTTGGATCTCTGCGAATGGCAATGAGCGAGGCCACCTTTTGGTTCACTACTTTGTTAACAGTGATTATTTTAACTATTCCAGTACTCGCCTGGCGATTCTATTTCGTTGATGTCAAGCCAACTCTAAGTGATCGTGTTCGGCTCAAACAACGACTTGCTCAGTTAAGGTTATTTCTTTTAATTTTATTCTCTCTTTAAAAAAATCATCTAGAGAGGAAAACAAAATTTTTTTACCCTTCTTCGAAAATATTTTCAATATGACAACTTTTTTCCATACCCCGATAACTCACTGCCACAGTAGGATAGAAAGAAGACTTAAAAAGATACACAATTCGATCTCTGTTTAATAGAGACCTTGATGTGGGTAAAAATTCGTATATGTAGTCAAGAAAGACAAAAAGGTTGCTTTATTCCGTATTAATTGAAAAGTATTGAACAAAATTTTTATTACACTGAAAGAGAATGTAACAACAAAAATTTCTAATTTTCTAGAAAAACTAGTATAAGCTAAGATGTGGAAAAAAGTTGGAAGCAGTGCCGGATTACCCATTAGACGGAGTAGGCAATTGCCTATGGGCCCATGGGCGTAACTAGAGAGGTACCGGGGAGCCCCCCTCCCCCTCTCCAGAAGGATCCCCGCCCCAAAAAAAATGGAGACAAGGTCCCCCGGAGGATGGCTGGTCCCTAGCTACACTCATGTATGGGCCCCACTTTAGGGGCCCCGCAATATTAGATTTTTTTAAACTCTTTTTCAGCATCTGAGGTCATTTAGATCCTATTCCTATTTATTTAAATTGATCGGGAACCAATTCAATTGAAATGAATTTTTGTCGCGGATGCGAACCCGGGACCTCTGGTAAAAGAGACAAGCATCGCAGGGGAGTATATATAATTATTTTTCGGGAATGGGGGGGGGGCGAACTCATTTTTGAAGATTTGCTCCCTCGCCTTTATAAATTATATAAATTTCAATTTATATTATTATGTAATATTAGCTATTAGGACCCCAAGATTTCTCCAAGCTTCCATCTTGTATAATTCGGCACTGGTAGGAAGAGGCAGCCAAAGTTCAGTTTGTGGCTGCCCTGTCTACTTTTATTTGACTCAATTTCTCAAAAATTTTGCCGGCCCTTAATTTAGAGTGAAATTACTGACAAGGATATGAATATTTGAGGAGAGAAAGAAAAAAAAATTATTCATAGTCTCTAATAAAAGTATGTACGTTATTTACGTTGTTTTATATATTACTCAGATCGCGACAATCGCAAGATGTACTACGCACACCCTCTGCACGCCGTACCAGAAGGTCTATCAGATCTGGTTACGCTTTTGCCCATCAAGAAGGTTTCGGCCGACTCATCACTTCCGGCAAGATTATGCGCAAATTGCCAAGAGCTACGGGAACCGATTTCTTTTTTACAACATTGCCCAGTGCTGGCACATCGCACACGACCAATGCTGCGGCCACATCAGCCAACAATCATTACCACCAACAACATCACAACAGTCAACCTCTACAGCCGCTGCAACCCCCCACAAATGTGATGGGAACCGCACCTTTGGCCACCGTCCGAATAACACCCTCACCTTAAAAGGGCATTCTCTCTCCCCCCTCCCGAATTCTAGCTTATCTATTGTTATACATATATATGTTATATTTTCTTGTTATTATTATTTAATATATAAGAAGAGATTTTATTCATTAGCTCTTTCACTTAACAGAAATTAACTCGCTTTCATTTATTTTTTTTTACTTAAAGATTTTGGATACTTTAAATTTAATTCATTAGCAACTGGAAATCTTTTCGAAATTATCAAAATTTCTTATTAAGGTGGAGTTAAAAAAAATTCCAAGACATATGCAGCCAAAATTATTTTTTATTGTGACGTTTCAGCCACTGTTCTAGGCTATCTTCAGAGCTAAAATATTTTCTTACATATAATTATCATCTGTTATTATTGCACTTTCTATACAATATAAAAATATAATCTATAATAAAGAGTATTATTTATTCAGTCATTTACTCTATATTACTCTATATTAATACTGTATATTATAGATTATATTTTTATATTGTACGTGCAATAATAAAATGTGATAATTATATGTACGCAAATATTTCAGCTCTGAAGATGGCCTAGACAAGTGGCCGAAACGTCACAATAAAAGAAATAATTTTGGCTGCATATGTCTTGGAATTTTTTTGACTCCGCCTTAATAATATTTCCAGACACAAAGACCTCAAAATTTCTTATCAAAAATAAAAATGAAGAGTTATTATTTATATATATATATACAAGCACATTTTGTAATTTTTCTTTATCACACGGTTTTATTTTTTGATTGAATAAAAAATAAAATCAATAGGATTATCCTCCCTATAAAATGTCTTGTACATGTATAATATAAATATATACATATATCACTAAGATATTTGAACAGAATGAATCTAATGGACTCTTTCTAAATATATTATTGACGGTTAGTACATACTTATAAATAATCAGGCTTGTTGGTCAAGATAACCAATCAAATCTCTTTAATTCACTTGAAAGCATCGGGCTGTTTTAGGCCCTTTTTGTAGATAGTAGTTTATTAATTTAAATACATTGTTGCCTTCTTTACTTAAATATCTAACCTTACCTACATGGGAGTTGTAAGAAAAACAGTTCTTATCTTAAAGAGAAGCTAAAATTTTTTGCATTTTGATATAAGAATTGTTTTCTTCAAAATTTCTTTTATTTTCTTTATTAATATATTATCAAAAATTTTGATTTATGGAGTAAGGCAACCAAAGTGAGAAAAATATATTTGATTGATTATATATTCCAACTATCTTGGTAATAAATAAAATCTCCAGCTTTAATTACAAGATCACTCCATTAATTTTAATTTTTTTTTAAATCATTTTCTAGTCAATATTCAAAATAACTAAACTTATATCACAATTTAAAAAAAAGAGTATATTTTATTTTTTATTAATCTAAATCAAAGTGTATCATTTAAAATATTTTAATAATGAATTGTTGAGAACTATATTTTTTTTATTTTTAACAAACATTATATATATAATTCTTTATATAGATATACTATCTTTTTTACATTTAAAGATTTTTCTTATTTAAGTAAAATATTTTAAAAGAAACACTTTGAGATATATATATATATGTATGTATAGATAATTTATAGATTTGATTTGCTTTTTATAATATTTCCAATTATCACTAATTTTATGTTTTAATTAGAAATTTTAATTAATAGTTTCAGTATTATATAAAGATAAAAATGTATTTTCTAGTATTGAGTAGATCGTATGCTGGAACATGCGAGTCTTTAAGGAACACTTATTTAAATATTGCCTACAGGTTCTCTATTTTAATTATTAAATTAAAGCTTATATCATAAATAACAAATTTGGATAAATTTTCTATTTGCTGTATATATATATATATACACACTCTCGCCCAAATTTATGAACATTTAAGATAGATTTTAAATAAATTTCAGCAATAAGTTACTTTACGTTTTGTTTTAAATTAACAAAAGATCTCTATGAGAATCTAATTGTTTATTTAAAACCTTTTGAAAATATTTATGAGCTGGCGGGTCTGTGTTCCAGTAAAAAGGAGATTATTTATAATTTGTTTTGTTTTAATTAGTGATTATTCAAGACTCTTTACTGATGGCTCGCGGCGTCCCTGTTGACTTGTTACTGTCAGAAGGGTCATTTGTCATTTTCTTTGTCTCTCCGTCAGAAAAAGATCTAGCGCAATTTGTTTTCTATACCGGAAATAGAAAATATTTATAAATAAAGAATTATATATATATCATGTCATGTGTTGGTCCATGAAGCCATTATGAAAAACTGTATATAAAAGAATTTGATTTTCTGTTTAACTGTGGTTTATTTGTAAAATTACAACGATTCGGCCACTCATTCTGTGGCTACATCAGATGTAACAACCTTTATAATCTTAGCTTAATTGTACCTGAAGAAGGTAACAGAATGAGTGGCCGAAACATTGTAATTTTTACAAATAAACCACAGTTAAACCGAAAATCTAATTCTTTTACTAATGATGTTAACAACTTTGAAAGCCTAAACTCCAAAATACAACCAAGTATTTATTATCTAGTAGATTTGAAATTTAGCGATCTATCAAATTTAAATAAGCGAATGCGGTGCTGTGGTCCAGTGGTAGGACATGTTGCTTACAAATCGACAGACCCGTGGTGCGACTCCTACGGTACTTACCTTTTTCGCTTATTTAAATTAATAAATACTTGGTTGTATGTTTTTTAAAATATTTATTTAGAAAAAAGAAGTGACGGAAAAAATAGTTGAGAATCTTTTAAAAATTTAATACAATCAAGATTACAATAGAATACAATAGTATTGAATCGCAAGGAGACTCTTGAATAATGATTAATAGAATCTACACTAAAAATTAAATTTTATTAAAATTTAAACTGGCAACCGTTGGCTCTAGTAAAACATTATGATGTAATAAGATAAATTAAAATAAAAAAATACTAGATATTATGTTTCAATATTTTATAAAACACTTGATACTAATTTCGATACTTGGTGAATCATCTTCAGAAAAATATAAATAAAACACTCTAATAAGTATTGAAATACATATCAAGTGTTTATACTAATAAATAATATTGAATCATCATCTAATTTTTTTTAATTTATCTATTTATAAATTTTATTTATTTTACCTTCTATACCGTGAAAAAATTGAATCTCATAATTTAATTATCGAAACCAAAAATTTAATATAAACAATCGTTGATATAAATTTTTCTTGCTTCCTTAAAAAAAAAACAACAAATTCAAATTAATTTAAAATCATTTTTTTATAATATTATCAAAATTAAAAAATTATTTCTTTAACAAAATATTTATAATAAATTTTATATAATAGATGTCACCATTTTTGACTACAAGTCTTTATAATTAATACAAAAATTAATATATATATATATAACATTAATTAATTTATCAGCCAAATTTTTTATATAAAAAAAAAAAAAAAATTAGAGAAACAATTTTATTTAGCATTTTTCAAAAAAAAAAGATTTTCTAAGAAAAAAACAAATTTCAAAAAAAAAAATTCTAAAAATTTTAAAAAATGACAAAAATAATAGATAGATAATTTTCCAATTTCTATAGAAAATTAATTTTTGGTTTCACAATATCTATATAGCCTATATATATAGAATCGTTTAAAAAAAAAAGTTAAAAAAAAAAAAAAAAAAAAACGAAATTTATTTAAAATTTATATAAAAATTGCATTTATTGTCTTAAATAATCTCTTTTTGTGCAGAAATCGTTCCTAATCCAAGTGTAAATCGCACTGGGCCTAACCAGAAGCAAACAGTAGAGTTTTTAGGAAAAAAAAAAAATTATAAAAAAATACAAAAAAAAAAAAAGCGAGTAAATGAAATGTAAATGAATATGTACATTTATTTAGACGGTGTTGAGAAGACACCTTAAATCTAGAAAAAATAGTTAAGAACGATTGTAAATACATTTTTGATTGTAACAAATGAGCTGTGGCTTCGCCCTTTTCCTTCTTTTTGCCCTGAACCCAAAAAAAAAAAAAAAGAAAAATGACAAAAAAAAAAAAATGGATTGAATGAATTGTGATACGCGCGTCCAACTAAAAATTCAGCGCTTGATGCCTTAAAAAAAAAAAAAATATATAAACTCTGGACAATTGGCAGTGTGTTTTATGTGAGACAATCCAACTACACACAAATCTCTCAAGTCTTTCGAAGCTGTCAAAATAAAAAAAAATGAAATAACAGTGTGTACATTGTGTAACTATTATAAGTACATTCAAGCTAAATATTTTTGTAGATAATAATATAAAAATTTTACTGTTACTGGTTCTAAGAGAAAAAAATGAATTTTCATATTTTTTAATATAAAGGAAATAAAAATAATTTAATTCAATATTTTAGTAGTAGATGCAACACTTTTGTACAATACATATATGTATGTATATAGATATATATATATACATTTCTCTAAATATATATATATACATATATACTTATATATATATATAAATATATTAATTTATTATTTCATTTCGTTTTATTTTTTAATGAAGGGATGTTTTTTCTTTGTTGATTTTCTTTAAAAAAAGAAAAAAAACAATCAACTTGTGCTATTGAAAATGGGACCACTGTACTAAGTGACATACATTTTGTATACAGATATTAAAAAAAAAAAAAATCCACAATCAAAATAAATGATTTTCTTAACAATTCCATCCCGAAAATTTAAAATAAATACTATACTAATATTTTTATACATTTTGATTGCTTTTCGCTTTTAGCAAATACTCAAAATTGTCACTATTTATTATTATTATTTATTATTTAGTTTTTTTTTTTTTTTTTTCAATCTTTGTTAAATAAACCTTTCAGAACAGATTTTTTTTTTATCTGATTAATTTAAGTAAATAAAATAAATATTATTAAATAAATCATTTATTTTATGAAAAATATTCACATTTATATTAAATGAATCAATAATTATAATTATCGTAAAATAATTTTTTATTGAGGTGTGAATTTTTTTTTTTATTAAGTAATATATATTATCTTTAACTTTCAGCCCCTCATAGGCCTTTTATAACAAATAATACCGAAACAGGAAAGTTTAATTTCTCTTCTGATTAAAAACTCATCCCTATATACAGGCATATCTCCATTTCAACTTTATATAGGCCTATATAGATTAGATCATAGCCTCTCAACACCACCTTACTCACCGCCCCACCCCAATTCCACCCATCACCCATGGGCGTAACTAGAGAACCTGGATGGGATGGGGGCCTGGATTTTTCAATTATTCTTGTGGCAGATAGCTTGCTGGGAGGGGGGAGGGGGCTGTCTGTGAATAAAATATCTCAAGAACGTAAAGAGCTAGGAAGTTGAAATTTTATATTTAAGTTAGGCACTCCCATGGGACGTGGCACGAAGCTTTTGAACAAAATCGACCAAAGAGTACTGGTACTTTACTGATACACTTTTTCAGTTTTTTTCGATTTTCTTTAAAAATTGGCCCCAACGATTTTGTTTAAAATTCAAAAATCAATTATTATTTAGATGCTCTTTGAAATGTATATTCTCATTTCGCCATTGAAATCCTCTGAAGACCACTTTACTCTTATACTCCATAGGAAAGATAAAAGAAATGGTTGTCAAAATATAAATATTTTCCCACGTTTATAAATGTTACATCTTGAATTCAATTGTACCCTACTAAATTTATATCAACACAAAATATCTGGTGCGACAGTCACACCAGATTTTTAATTATAGAAAGAAATAATTTTTTATTTACTAATCCCGCCAACATAGTTAAAAAAATTTTTTAAATAAAAATGTTATTTCTCTAAAAAAATATTTTATTTAATAAGTAAATTTAATTAATATTTTATTTATATTAACTTTGATTTATATTAAGGCTTTTATTGTATATGAATTTCAAAAAGTTATTGAACCAACCTATAGAAAGTCGGCTGAATTAAATAAAAATTATTTCTTTTTTTTAATTAAAAAGTGATATATATTTTATTTAAATACTAAAATAAATAAATATTTAATATTTTTTTGAAATTAATAGAAAAAAATGTTTTGATTTTTTGGTGTATTTCATCTAGTGATTGAACCAACTTTTATAAGAGAACTCGCCTCTGATTTCCAAGTCTGTGCCTGTCTGTGTCTCTCTCATCACCTGTCAAGTTCAGCTAACAGTTATCTCACTTTTATAAGGTATTTATTATTTAATTTGCATTTCTTTCTCTTTTTTTGTTTTAATTAGATATTTTCTACTAATTTAATTTGTAAATTAAATTTCATTGCCACTTAAAATATATAGAAATTATCATTGAATGTCATTTGCTCCTCTTGGTTAGGATTCTATATTATTTTCTCTTTTATTTCGTATTTTCGACTTTTTAAAGTTATTCCCTATTTTATTAATATATTTAAAATGGTTTAAGTGATTTATTAAATAATAAAATTTAATCGTTTAATATTATTTTCATCATTTGTCAAATGGGTGCATTCCCCTTAACATGGGCTGATTATAAAAATTAATCTTTTTTTTTTAAATTATTTATTTTAATTTTAGATTTTGAACAATCACCCCTCGTTTTAGATTTCATGACTGATTTTTTTAATTTTTATTAATTAATTTTATCTTCTCTTTTTATTGTTGTTTTTTTTTTGCACAATTCCAATCATTTCTATTTCCTTTTTATTTTCTACACTTTTCATTATTTTAATTTCAAAGTAAACTAAAGGATAAAAATGCAGATGAATAAATTTAATACTTAAATCGAGTTCTTTTTGCAAAGATTTTATTCGAATTTTTAATTTTCCATTTATATATATATATTTATATATAGGCCTATACACCTGTTAAATAGTTGTATTTGAATCTTTTTAAGACTATCATCTAAAATTTAATATTTTTTATTTTTCAGTTGAATTTGGACAGCACCAATAAAAAATAACTAAAATTTGGAAGTCTTTAAGAACAAGAAAGTAACAAACATCAAGATTTTATTTTCAAATGTAAGTAATCACACCATAGATTTTTTTATGTGATTATTTCATTTTTTTTTTATAAAAGGATGAAAATCTTTTTTGAATTCTCTTTAAATTTTGAACTATAAAAAGTTTGGGTTAATTTTTTTTTTTTTTTAAACATTGAAATAATCACATGATTCAATATTGGCCTTCTCGGAGCTTTATAAATCTTAAAAAAAAAAGAACTTATTTTCACATAATATTTAGATGATTTGAAAGAAAGGTTATTTCGTAAATAGTTAATGATCTTCACTTGAATATGAAACTTTAAACTTAGGTAATGTATATATACATTTATGTTTAGGCCACTACATTTAATTAATTATTACTTTAATTTTATACTTACCAAGATCTCCTCCAGGTTGACTGCTCTTCCAAAAGAGAATAAGACATTCATTATATATTTAATATCAGAATGAATTGAAAGAAAATTAAATAATATTAGAAAAGAAAGAATTTTTTATAGATGACTTTTGCCTCTCTCGTTAGTAAGAAATATAAATGAACAAAATTTAACATTAAATTATTATAATACTTTATTTTCTTTTAAATTTCAGAAGCTCGGGTTTCACTTCAAATCTAAGCGCTACTTCTCACCCTCTTCAAGGCCCAAATTCAGTCATGCCTCGACTGATGGTTCTCACCTTTGGAAAAGGGCGTCGAATGACTATCTAGTAGTAAAAAAGACCCTCAGCCGAACTAAGATATTTCATTTCACCCAATGATATTCCCGAAACGCAAGAGGGGCAGGATCCCTTCATTACTAAGCTAACGACTAGTAGTAGAACATATTATAAGTCTTTGGACTTTATGCATCCATTCAAAAAAAGATGTAATCAGAAATGACTACGTCTCATTAGATTTGTTGAAACTCCAGCGAGATTTTTTATTCAAAATATAAAATTAGGTATCTTTTATATCTATTAATTTTATTCTATTATTCTGATATTAAATAAATATTAATTCAATTTTAGATTTGATTATGAATCATCTGAGATGCTTTTATTTTAAGTGAAAACAAAATGACATCTATTCATCAAAAATATATATTATATATTTATATATAAGGTAATATCTATTTAATATTTTATATCTTTAAAAGGATATTTGTGAAAGGATTAAGGGAAAAATAAAAGAATTATTTAATAAAATAATCTTTATTCAATATTTAAATTATCATGCTAAAAGAAGATAAAAAATAATATTAATAAATAATTATTTCTTTGTTTCAGAAGAAGGAGGAGCTTTTGGCCTGTCATCATTATTTTGAGCAATTCAAGTGTTTTATTTGCATTCACGTCGAGCAAGAAGCCAGTCGATTGAACTCATCTCTCTGCTTCTCTTCTATTGCGATTCTATTAGTGAGAATAAAACATCACACACACTTCATCTCGCTCAATTTAAAAGGTAATTATAATTTGCATATTTCTCTTTCATAAAGGGTTAACATTTTATTATTTTCTCTTACCTCTATATATATATATATATTTAATATATAAAGAGAGAAAGTATTGGATTTATGTCAAAAATTCGATGTCGAGATTTTGGTATATACACGTTTTGAGTTCCCCTGAATCCAAAAAAGTTGTATTTGCAAACGTGGTCTGTCTGTCTGTCTGTTTGTCTGTCTAAGTTCAATTTAAAGCATGAAGGAATTGAGCTGGGAGGTTGAAATTTGATATTTAAGTTAGACCCCCCCTGAAGGGTGAAAATAAGCTTTAAAAAAAAAAATCGGTCAAAAACTCCTAGTGCTTTACTGATGTACTTTTTCAGTTTTGTTTGCTCGTTATGCGAATTACTCGTTATGAGATGTGCTCGTCAAGTGAGGCTCTACTGTATTATTATTTTTCCTTAAAATAAGTAAAAAAATCGTTTTTCAAAATAGTCTATAGCTGTGTTTTAATTATATTGGTAAAAAATAAATAAAGAGAAATGCAGCTATGGTTTTTAGTTTTTTT
>JAKCPI010019452.1:0-27721 GCA_023213315.1 Euborellia annulipes
TTTTTTTTGAATGGGTGCATAAGGTCCGAAGACCTATAATGACCAGTAGTCACATGCAGCCAGGAAGAAAATAAAAACAAAATGAGAAGCATAAAGGGGAATTCAACTGCGGGAACTGAGAAGATGCCTGTTGAGGTTAGACTTGAGAGTCTGAAGATTGTAGGTTTTGGGGAAGATAGACGCAGGGAGCTTGTTCCAATCGCGGGAGGTCATGGGGACAAAGGAAGAATGAAATTGACTTGTTCTGTTAGTCGTGATCTGAACAGCATAGGGATGCTGGGAAGATGCCTCTCTTGTGTTCCGTGAATATGTTGCATTGGGTGGGATATTTGATTTTAATTCGGCAGAGCATTGACCATGGTAATACCTGTAGAAGAGAGAGTGCAGACACACGCTTCTTCTATGATCTAGTGAATGTAGGGATGCGGTAAGGGTAGAATCACCTATCAGTCTAATTGCACGCCTCTGTATGGCTTCCAAGGAGGAGAGAGCGTCTTTCGACGCCCCTCGCCAAAGGTGGGAACAATATTCAAGACACGGCCGAATTTGGGCTTTATAGAGGATTAGAAGTTGTTGGGAGGAAAAGTAACGCTTCGTTTTGAATAGGAAACCCAATTTCCTTGCGGTAGATTTAACCACAGAAGAGATGTGGGTGCTCCAGGAGAGATCAGATGTAATTGTCACTCCCAGAACAGAAAATGAATCTTTGAACTCGAGACTATTATTGCTGTAAATAAGGGGAGGGCAAATCCTAGTTTTTGTCTAGAAATTAAACAACATTGGGTTTTTTGGGAATTGAATTTTACTTGATTGAGGTATCCCCATTCCTCCAAACGTCCAAGATCATCATTTATCGACGACACAGCCCCCCAGACGACCAGTGGATGAGGATTCACCAGTCCTGACCGTTAATGTACATAAGGAATAAGGTGGGAGAGAGGACAGAACCCTGGGGAACACCTGCTTTGATTGAATGCGGAATAGAAGACACACCGTCGACTACAACCGAGTTCTTTCGCTCCGTCAGAAAGCTCTTGATCCACTGGCACAGTTCAGAGGATAGGCCAAAAGATGGAAGTTTAGCATAAAGATTTGTATGCCATACCTGATCGAAAGCCTTCGAAATGTCAAGAGCAACTGCATTAGTTTCCCCTTTCATTTCCATGGCTTTGTTCCAGAGGTGTGTGACAAAGCTCAAAATATCCCCAGTCGAACGAGCATGCCTGAAACCATATAGCCTATCATTCATCATTCCGCAATGTTCCAGATGATTTAAAATTTGAATGTTAAGGGCTTTTTCCATAATTTTAAATAGTATGGAGGTTATTGCGATTGGGCGATAGTTGCTGGGAAGAGAGGAGTCACCTTTTTTGGGAATGGGTTGAACATTCGCCAATTTCCAAGAGTCGGGAAAATCTCCCGAGGAAAATGAGAGGTTGAACAACCTGGATAATATTGGGACTAGGGTTTGGACACCGGTGGAAACCGAAACCGGTATACCGGTTTTTTGGCTAATTTTCAAAAACCGAGAAACCGAGTTTTTCCCGAAAAACCGAATTCGGTTTTTTTTTATTTTTATTTTTTTCTTCAGTAATATTTGTATTCAAATTATAAATTAGCTCGTGACCCGTGGCTCAGACAGAAGACAATAGCTTCTAGTGGCTTGGGGTTTCGGGTTCCCTTCCCGCACTAAGCGAGAAAAATGTATTTCATTTGAATTGGCTATCAATCATTTGAAATAAATAGGGATGGGGTCTAAATGGCCTTAGATGCCGAAAAAGACCTTGAATAAATAAAAAAAATAAAAATTATAAATTATTTATATTTTTTACCCTTTTTCCAATACTTAAATAATCTATATATAATAATAGCGGAGTGCCTGTCTGTCTGTCCGTACGTCTGTCTCGCTCTGTTTGACTAACTTTCCGTTTTGCAGTCTTATAGAGGACATAACGCAGAGTCCAGGAAAATTTTTTTGAGTTATTATTTCCTAAAGTTACGATTTCTTCCATAGGAATGTATAGAGAAATATTTATGTATTTTTTGGATTTTTTGTATTCCTTGATTTACATTTTTTTGTTTATTAAGGTTGCCCTTGAGATAGGAATTTTGCTTCATATTATTTATTTCCTAAATTAGGCTATGTTGCATGGGCGTACCCAGGATCAAATCTAGGGGGGGGGGGGCATGGTCAGATCATGGTCGTCCAGGGGGGCAGATCATGGTCGTCCAGATTGTGACATAGCTATTTTTTATATAGAGGGGTAAAGCCTTCGAATTAAAGGCCTAAAAACCCTCGAGTCCTAACAAAAAGAATCATTCCCCGTCGTCAACCACCAATTTTGTTTCGTTTCATCACTTTATAAACATTTAATTTTTTTTGTTGCTTCTAGGGGGGCAGCTGCCCCCCCTGCCCCTCGCTGGGTACGCCCATGCTCTGTTGTATACCAACTACAGTATTATTCAACTTCCAAAAATATTGGTGCGTTCTAAATAGATTCAAATGTTGAAAAAAAAACCGGTTTAAAACCGGTTTACCGGTTTTTCCGCTTTGTAAAAAACCGAAAAACCGGTTTTCAAAATTTTCCTGTTTTTTCCAAACCCTAATTGGGACCAATTCAGGGGAACATTTTTTAATGACGATAGGGGGAATACCGTCAGGGCCTGGGGATTTGTCGATTACCAGCTCCTTAATAACCTTTTTAATTAGTTTATCCCTATAATGTATTTTATCCATTGAAATTTTATTGGAATGCTTGGTCGGAGGATCGCGACTATTGGCTTTATCGTCAAAAGTAGAATTGGATGCGAAGAGAGAAGCAAAGATTTGGGCTTTTTCAAATGGGGTAGTGGCAATTTTACTATCAGGCAAATTAAGAGGTGGAAATGAAGATGAGGAAAAGTTACGGCCTACGGCCTTGGCCAAAGACCAGAAGCGTCGACTACCATTTGGGCAGGATGCCAATTGGTCGCATTTCCTCTGCTCGAAGGTCCTTTTAGCCTCATTGATGGTCTTCTGACATTGGGTTCTGGCCTTACGAAATCTATCCCACTCCAACGGAGATAAAGAGTAAAAAAAAAAAAAAAGAAGATGGACTAAAGATTACATGGAAGAAAGGAATGGAGACAGGACAGGTGTTTGATGTGTACAACAATGGGGGAATGAAGGGAACAGTAAAGAATATAATGGAGGAAATCGAAAAAGTAACCGACGAACAGAATCTGACAATAGTAGGAGACTTGAATGCAAGAATCGGAGAGGTGCAAGTCAACGAGGAAGTAGGGAAGAAGATCAATGGACAAGATAGATGAACGAAGAGGGGAAAAAATTAATTGAGTTATTTCAAGAATATGGTTTGAAGATACTGAATGGAAATTGTGAGGGAGATAGGGAGGGAAAATACACGTTTATAGGGAGTATTGGAGCATCAGTGGTGGATTATATTCTAACAAAATTCGGGTTCATCAAAGACCTAGAGATGGTAGACTCGGAGTATTCGGATCGTCAGCCGCTGTTGGTTTCTCTGGAAGAAGGAAAAGAAACAAAAGAGGCAAAAATAATTAAGAGGGAAAGTTTAACATGGGAGGTAAAGAAAGAAATATCTTTTAAACAGGAGATTTCAAAAAGATGGAGGAAATAGATTGGTGGAGCATGAACGCGGAAGGAGGAGTAGAAGAATATACAAAATTGATGAAAGCGGTAGTGAAAAAGCTAAAATTGGAGAGAGTACAAAAAGAAAGACAGTGGTATAATCGAGACTGCATCTCAAAGAGAAAGGAGGCACCGAGGGACTTAAAGAAATTCCAGAATTCTAACAGTGTGGTTGACCGTAAAAGATATGTGGAGGCGAAGAAAGAATTAAAGATATTAATAAATAAGCAAAAGAGACAAGAAAACGAGGAAGATTGGAAAAAGATAAAAAACAGTAAGAACAATAAAGACTTCTGGGAAGTAATTAACAAGCACCGAAAGAATAAGAGAAAACATTGTGAAGAAAACATTGATATGAGGATCTGGCGACACCACTTCATGGAGGTGGTATACGGAACCGAAAAATTCATAAGTTTAAATTTCCCTATGGATGTCAAGGAATTAGAGGAGGGGGAGGACATTGAAATCAACAAGGACTTGAAGGAAGAAGAAATCGTCAACGAGATAAAAAATCTAAAGAAAAACAAAACACCGGGAGAAGATGAGATCTTAAAGAGAGTTCATCAAAATACTAGTCAAAAAAAAAGATAAAGTCAATTCTTCAAACAATGAATGAGTTATGGAAAGAAGGAATGTTGCCGAGGAGCTGAAGAAGCAGTGAGATAATAACTATACATAAAGGTGGAGATATCAGGGATCCTAAGAACTACCGCGACATCTCCCTATTATCTAACCTCTACAAACTTATGGTGAACATCCTTAACAAAAGATTAAGAGCATGGCGTGAGGAAAATAAAGTGTTCACTGAAAGCCAAGCGCATTTTAGACGGGGACACAGTACAGGGGATAATATTTTTATTCTAAATTCAATAATAAATGAAAAGTTGAAATTTAAACAAGGAAAAGTTTACGCTATGTTCTTGGACTTCAAGGCAGCATTCGACTCGGTAGAGAAAACAATTTTGATAGAAAAACTGATTAGTGTCGGATTAAAGGGAAGATTTCTGAAATTTTTGATGGAGTTGTACAGGGAAACCCGCTGCAAAATAAAAACAAAGGAATCGGTCTCTAAGGAATTTTTCACTAATCTAGGGGTGAGACATGGTTGCCCGTTGAACCCGATTCTTTTCAACTTCTATGTCAATGATTTCGAAGACGAGTTTGTTAAGAAAAATGTGGGGGAGTGGTAATGGGTGGAACAAAGATATTTTGTTTAAAATATGCAGATGACGTGGTGGTACTTGCAGAAGATAAAGAAGAGATGACAGAGATGGTGAAAATAGTAAGCAAATATACAGAGAAGAACGGTATGACTCTAAATGCTAGAAAATCCAAAATAGTTGTGTTCAGGAAAGGAAGCGTGAGAAGAAGAGAGGGCGAAAATTGGCAGTACAAAGGAGAAGCATTAGAAACGGTGAAAACATATAACTGCCTTGGCCATAGGTTCGCAGCAAGCGGGTCTCCACGGGAACATATTAAGTCACAAGCAGGAAAGACTTTAGGAGTTGCCAATCAATTGTGGTCGTTCTATAGGGGGAGTCAACTGAGAGGTTTTGTCGAAAAAGCAAGACTTTATGAATCGCTCATATATTCAATACAATCATATGGACTGGAAACTTGGGGTTGGAAGAAGTCGGACGAAATGGAACGAATCCTGAGAAGATATTTCAAGGGAGTCCTAGGTATAGAAAGAAATGCCCCGGATTACCTAGGGAAGATAGAGGCAGATATCTGGAGCATAGAGACGAGGAATTTCTGCAGGATGGCCAAGTTGATTTATCGGATCGCAACAATGGAAGAAAGAAGATGGCCAAAGATCTGCTTAAAAGAATACGTCAGAAGCATATTGAATAGAAACCCCTCAAAATGGGGAAAAGAGATGGAGAAGGGGTTGGAAGAGGTGGGAAGCCCGCGAGTCTTAAGGCTGATCTTAGAGGATAGAGAAGAGGAGGTAAGAAGAGAGTTAGAGGCTGCAATGGAAAAGAAAATTCAGCAAGAAACGCAAAAGAACTGGAGCCGCATAGACCAGTCTACTTATAGTCTCCACTATAGAAAAGTGAAGAATGATCTGGGTCTGGAGCCGTACTTGAAAAACAATAGACTATCCGATAAAGAAAAGGTGGCATGGACAAGGATAAGGCTAGGCAGTGGACTTCCGTGCTGCATGAAGTGGTTGAAAGTCAAGAATTGCAGGCTATGCAACGACAAGAAGGAGACGTTCAACCACATCTTCGAGTGCGCTTCCGTCCGAGCGGGATTACCTCCGGAAACAAGGGAATTTCTGGAGGGAAGAAGCAAGATGGCGAAGATAGGAGAAGGCTGGGAGTGGATGATAAGAGGCGAAACGGATGAAGAGATACTGAAGGTGTGCGAAACGTGGGAGAGACTGAATGAGAGAGGACTACAGAGAGATAGATGTGATTGAAATGTGCAATAATTCAATTTTACACTTTACACGGATGTTAATGTAAAAATAATGAATCTTCCGATCCCCAAACCCTAAATAAGGGAGGGGTGGAAGTCAATAAAATGTATTTATTTATTACTAAATATTGGAAAATCAAACAGGCTGCTTTTTATTTTTTATCTCGTCTAAAAGGAAAAAAAGATCAACTTTTCTAAAAAAAAAAACCTTAAAAAGGATATTTGGAAAAGGATTACGGGATAAATAAAACATTGATTTAAAAAAAATAATCTTTATTGAATATTTAAATTATGTTGTTGATAGAATAGGATAAAAAATAATAAATAAATATTTCTTTGTTTCAGGAGGAAAAGAATCATCTGTATTCGTCATCATCATCATTATTATCAAAGAAACAGGACGCAAGTCATTTAGTTGCATTCACGTCGAGCAAGAAGCCAGTCGATTGAATTCATCTCTCTGCTTTTTCTCCATTGCGATTCTATTAGTGAGAATAAAACATCACACACCCCTCAACTCTTAATTAAAAGGTATTTATAATTTGCATATTTCATTTTCATTAAGGGTTAACATTTCATTGTTATATTTTCTAAGTTTTTTTTTTTTTTTTAAAGACTCAAATTTTTCCCATTCACACAGTATTTTCGGCAACTTAGGCCATTTAAAACTTTTTACGATATCCGTTATTTGTAAATATATCTATCGGACTACCTGGGATCTGAACCCTCGACCCTTGGTATACAAGGCAGGCGAGCTGTCAACTACACCAAGCCCGATGGCATTTTCTAATTTATAAAATTATCTATTATTTTTAATAATGAAACCAGAGGGAGGAAAGGGTGTGTACATTTCCCATTCCAATTAAAATATTTGATTATTTTTCCTTAAAATAAGTAAAAAAATATTTTGTCAATATTATTTTTAAATACTGCCTGGGAAAGCATTTTGAGGGGTGCTAGTCGATTTATAGAAATCTTTCTATAAAATTTTATCTTTTTACTATCTTTACGCAACAGCTTGAAAATTTGTTATACGTTTTTACTCGATTGGTGTGCTTTCAGCCTTACTGTCTTTTTTAATTGGGCAGCCGTGTAGTTAAAAAGGATATTTGAGAAAGGATTAAGGGAAAAATAAAACAATTATTTAATAAAATATTCTTTATTCAATATTTAAAATCTGATAATAGAAACGAAGATAGAAAATTAATATTAATAATTAATTATTTCTTTGTTTCAGAAGAAGGAGCTTATAGGAAAAAAAAATCCATGTGTCATCATTATTACGAGCAAAGCAAGTCTTTTAGTTGCATTCACGTCGAGCAAGAAGCCAGTCGATTGAACTCATCTCCCTGCTTCTCTTCTATTGCGATTCTATTAGTGAGAATGAAACATCACACACACTTCATCTTGCTCAAATTAAAAGGTAATTATAATTTGCATATTTCTCTTTCATAAAGGGTTAACATTTTATTACTTTCTTTTACCTATATATATATGTTAATATACATATTATATATATAGGGAGAGAAAGTATTGGATTCATGTCAAAAATTCGATGTCGAGATTTTGATATATATACACGTTTTGAGTTCCCCTGAATCTAAAAAAGTTGTTTTTGCAAACATGGTCTGTCGGTCTGAGTTCAATTTAAAGCATGAAGGAATTGAGCTGGGAGGTTGAAATTTTATATTTAAGTTAGACCCCCCCCCTGAAGCGTGAAAATAAGCTTTAAAAAAAATCTAGTACTTTTTCAATTTTTTTTTTCGATTTTCTCTATATTTGCTCCAACGACTTTGATTAACATTCAAAAATCAATTATTACGTTTCGATCACATATGGGACCATCTTCAGGGCCAGGTTAATGTCTGAAAATATATATATTCCTCGCCAAGTTATATCGGGCATACACAATTGTACGTAGCTTAATCATTACAATGCCTCAATCTAATTAATGATTTAAAAGGGATGGAAAGGAAAAATTACGTTTATATATTCTAAATTTTAATTAATTTAATATTGGAAAATCAAACAGGCTGCTTTTTAATTTTTATCTGGTCTAAAAAAAAAAAAAAAAATTAATAATTTTTCTTTTAACTTTTCTAAAAAAAAAACCTACCATATGATTTCTATTATGAAAATTGAATTTTTGTATTTAAAAAGGATATTTGGAAAAGGATTAAGGGATAAATAAAACAATGATTTAAAAAAAATAATCTTTATTGAATATTTAAATTATGTTGTTGATAGAATAAGATTAAAAATAATAAATAAATATTTTTTTGTTTCAGAAGGAAATGAATCATCCATTGTCGTCATCATCATCATCATTATAAAAGAAACAGGACGCAAGTCATTTAGTTGCTTTCACCTCGAGCAAGAAGCCAGTCGATTGAATTCATCTCTCTGCTTTACTCCATTCTTTCTATTAGTGAGAATAAAACATCACACACCTCTCAACTCTTAATTAAAAGGTATTCACATTTTATTGTTATATTTTCTAAATTTTTTTATTTTAAACACTCAAATTTTTCCCATTCACACACAGTCTTTTCGACAACTTCGGCCATTAAAAACTTTTTACGATAGTCGTTATTTGTAAATATATCTATCGGACTGCCTGGGATCCGAACCCTCGACCCTTGGTATACAAGGCAGGCGAGCTTTCAACTACACCAAGCCCGATGGCATTTTCTAATTATTAAAATTATTATTTTTAATAATGAAACCAGAGGGAGGAAAGGGGGTGTACATTTCCCATTCCAATTAAAATATTATTATTATTTTTCCTATAAATAAGTAAAAAAATCTTTTGTCAATATTATTTTTATAGACTTGAAAAGCATTTTGAGGGGTGCTAGCACGAAAAGTAATAACCCTAATAATAGCCCTCAACTGTTAATTTGTCGTTAAAAAATACCATTCAGTGCGCCTAGAGGAATATATGTTTAATTGGTTTCCTGAAAAACTTTTTGTTTCTCCCTTAGGCTGAACGCACACCGAACGAGCAAAAACGTTTTCGAACAAAACGTTTTTTCAATGCTTTCCTATGGGTTAACGCATACCGAAGAGAAAACACAATCGTGACAAAATGTTTTGTCCGAAAATTAAATAATATTAGAAAAGAGAGAATTTTTTATAGATGACTTTTGTCTCTCTCGTTAGTAAGAAATATAAATGAACAAAATTTAACATTAAATTATTATAATACTGTATTTTCTTTTAAATTTCAGAAGCTCGGGTTTCACTTCAAATCTAAGCGCTACTTCTTACCCTATTCAAGGCCCAAATTCAGTCATGTCTCGACTGATGGTTCTCACCTTTGGAAAAGGGCGTCGAATGACTATCTAGTAGTAAAAAGATCCTCAGCCGAACTAAAATATATAATTTCACCCAATGATATTCCCGAAACACAAAAGGGGCAGGACAACATGTCAAGTCTTCTTTTGGTCTTCTTTTGGTGAGTTATCGTTATTTGGAACAAACTAGCTGCAATAGTCATCATAAGTCTTTGGACTTTATGCATCCATTCAAAAAAAGATGTAATCAAAAGTGGCTACGTCTCATTAGATTTGTTGAAACTCCAGCGAGATTTTTTAATCAAAATATAAAATTAGGTATCTATTATATCTATTAATTTTATTCTATTATTCTGATATTAAATAAATATTAATTAAATTTTAGATTTGATTATGAAGTGCTGAGATTTACTCGACGTTTAGGCTCTCTTTTTGAAGCCATTTTCAAGAGAGAAGGAAGTTAGGAGGTAATGGTGGAGGGGGGTATTTTACGGGGTCGCAGTCTTCCTGGTCCCCAGGTCAATTTGGTGGATGACTCAGAGGCGTGGATTGGTCTCTGAGAGCAGGAGGAAGGTTTGTTGTGTGTAATTGTGTTCGGTTTAGGTTGACTTATGTTGGTTAGTTTTGACATTGTATCCCTATTCACCAAGATCCCGATCAACGAAACTTTAAACATTCTAAAAACAAAACACAGAATCCCACCCGAAACCATTTCATTAATCAAACACTGCACCTCAAACACGTACTTCACTTTCAACAACCAATTCTACAAACAGGTCCAAGGGGCACCAATGGGCTCTCCTCTCTCACCGGTCTTGGCCAATATTTTCATGGAAGACTTTGAAAACAAAGCCTTAAACACCGCTCAACACAAACCGACCTGCTGGTTACGATACGTGGACGACACATTCGTTATCTGGCCTCATGGCAAAAACCACCTGGACAGCTTCCTAAATCATCTAAATAGAATACATCCCCAGATCCAGTTCACATTAGAAATCGAGAAAGACTTCTCTCTCCCATTCTTAGACGTCCTGATCACCAAGAACTCAGACGAAGGTTTCTCATACACAGTATACAGAAAACCAACCCACACAAATCGGTATCTAAATGCCGATTCCGACCATCACCCAGCACAATTAAACTCAGTAATACGCACCCTAGTAACACGATCCCTCAGACTAACCGACAATCAAAACCGACAAAATGAAATACATAAACTAACCGAGGCACTAACCCAAAACGGGTACAACAATCACCAGGTACTTAAACACATACACAATGAGGCAAAGCCAAAACCACCAACACAAACTACAACAGAACCTGAAGATCCAAACACACACAAGGCATTCCTCCCATACATAAAAGGCATAACAGATAAAATTGGCCGCATTCTCCAAAAGAAAAACATAAAACCCATTTTCACCACACACCAAAAACTATCAAACCTAATAAGAAATCCGAAAGACACCATTCCAAACGAATCCCCCGGAGTCTACGAAATTCCTTGTGCCGAGTGTCATCGGTCATAGATAGGCCAAACTAACAGAAGAGTTCAATTCAGGATTTACGAACACAAAATGGCACTAAGAAAAACTAGACCCTCAGTCAGCAATAGTAAAACACCATAACGAAACAGGACACATTATGAACTTCGAACAAAAAAAAACAATAGAACCAATAAATAACTTCCACTCCTCTATTACAAGAGAAACCATAGAAATTTTCAAAAGGCCTGAATGTCTAAACAAAAGAGACGACGCCCTCAATTTCCCAACAACATGGAAAACACTTATTCCCAAACTCCAAACCAAAGCTCACACAAACACAAAGACTTCACACACTCCAAAACTGTCCCTAAACAACAATATCACGTCCCCAAAACAAACATAACATATCCAACAGCATATCCATTCCACCAAACCAAGCCACGCCCCCAGACCAGGTCCAGCCAATCAGAGACAGCCACGTCACTTCTCAAAGCCACGCCCCCAGACCAGGTTCAGCCAATCAGAGACAGCCACGTCACTTCAAAGCCACGCCCCCAGACCAGGCCCAGCCAACCAGAGACAGGCACGTCACTCCAAAGCCACGCCCCCAGACCAGGCCCAGCCAATCAGAGACAGCCACTTCACTCCCAAAGCCACGCCCACATGCCCGGCAACAGGTATAAAAGGACCTGCACCTCCGGCTCCCAGTCAGTTGCTCACGGCCTGGGGAGTAGGCAGGTTGAGACCCCGGGAACCAAGAGCTAACACCTCGACTTGGGGAGTAGGCAGTTTGAGGCCCCAAAGTCAACCCAAACCAAACACAAACCCGATTACACAGAACCAACCACTGTCCATTCCTCAGAGACAAACCCAGACCTCTGAGGCATCCACCAATACACCGACTTTGGGAGTAGGCAGATTGAGTCCCCATTGTCAACCTAAACCGAACACAATTACACACAACAAACCTTCCTCCAGCTCTCAGAGACCAATCCACGCCTCTGAGTCATCCACCAAATTGACCTGGGGACCAGGAAGACTGCGACCCCGTAAACAACCCCCTCCACCATTACCTCCTAACTTCCTTCTCTCTTGAAAATGGCTTCAAAAAGAGAGCCGAAACGTTGAGTAAATCTCAGCACCTCACCGCGACTTAACCCGAGAAAACTTATCTTTGCATATTAGTACCCCAATTAACTCAGGTATAAAAGCAGCAAACCCAACCGAGAGAGTCCAGTCGTCAACTAGCCATCAAGCAGTCAAGACCTCGAGCGCCATAGCAGTAAGAAAAACCAAAACACAAATCACTTCGACCATCAACACGCAAACCACCACCACACAACCCAACACATCTCAAAGACAAACACAAGCCTCGGAAACATCCGGCAATACATCGACTGGGGGAGTAGGCAGATTGAGGCCCCAAAGTCAACCTAAATTAAACACAGACACGATCACACACACACAATCTAAATCTCAGAATCAAACCGAATCTCCTAACACATCCACTAACCAAACCAATAACACATCGACTTGGGGAGGCAGACTGAGGCCCCGTAGTCAACCTAAACCGAACACAAACGCAATTACACACACTCAACCTTCCTCCTGCTCTCAGAGACCAAACCAAGCCTCTGAGGCATCCAAATTGACCTGGGGACCAGCAAGACTGCGACCCCGTAAACAAACCACCCCAACAATTCTCCCCTAATTCCATACTCTTGAAAATGGCTCCAAAAGGAGAGCCGAAACGTCGAGTAAATCTCAACATCACACGCGACTCAACCCGAGAAAACTTATCTTCGCATATATATATATATATTTGCATATTGCCTTGATATTATCGAATATAAATTCACTAATCACTAATTTTCAACTATCTCTTTTTATTTGATTATTAATTATTTATTTATTTTTTTTAATTTCAGAATTCCTTACCAGATGCTTCTTGTCGTTAATGCAGACAGATGAACTCAACGTTATTTAGAGTTCCTATTTGGTGAGCTTAATATTTGAATCACTTTATTTTTCCAGTAATATTATTGTACTAAGAAAGATGGTCAATAAATCAAAGAAGAAATGACATATTTTTGTAAATAATTTTGTATTATTATTTCTTGTTACAGATTTTGGCTTCCCACTTGAAGATGACTTCACTCCCCACCACTCCATTCAGAGCGCTTAAAGTCAGGCTCGGACTTTAGAAATTCGCAATTCCGTTCAGCAGCAACATCTCATTCTCTCTCTTCTCCTCCTCAGGTAAATAAATATTATTCAATTATTCATCCCTTGTCAATTAATAATTAAATATGACAAGTGGGGTGGAGGGAGTTAAAAAACATTGAATTATATTCATTTCTATTGAATTTTCCCTAAATATCACACGATTTTGTTTTTATCCATTATCTAATAGAAAAAAACAACTTGTCATTTAATAACATTTCGCAATTGAATATAAAAAAATTTCCATAGGAAAGTAGCTATAAATTTAATTAAAAGATAAAAAAAATATTGCAACCTCTTTAGCGATTTATTTAATAGGGGGTTTGTCATTTAGGGGTGAGTGAAAAAAGACTCTTAGCAAGAAGTTAGAGAAAAAGAGATGTCTATGTATTTTTTGTTAAAGCCCTACTGTTTGATTATTTTATATTATATGGCTCTCTATGACTCCAACCACTGAAGAAGTCCTATAGCAAGTGGACGAAACATTGTCTGGGGTCAAATAAAGTTTGGTTATAAAAAAACTTTTTGACTTTAATTGAACCTACTGGTCCGAATCCTTTTGGAAATTGAAAAGAAGGTTCCTGAGCTTCATCAAATTTAAAAAAAAAAAAAAAAAATCAAATTTAAGATAAATTAATAATTTTTTTTAACTTTTCTAAAAAAAAACCTATCATATGATTTCAATTATGAAAATTGAATTGTTGTATTTAAAAAGGATATTTAGGAAAGGATTACGGGATAAATAAAACAATTATTTAAAAAAAAAATCTTTATTGAATATTTAAATTATGTTGTTGATAGAATAGGATAAAAAATAATAAATAAATATTTCTTTGTTTCAGAAGGAAATGAATCATCCATTGTCGTCATCATCATCATCATTATAAAAGAAACAGGACGCAAGTCATTTAGTTGCATTCAAGTCGAGCAAGAAGCCAGTCGATTGAATTCATCTTTCTGCCTTTCTTCTATTCCTATTCTATTAGTGAGAATAAAACATCACACACCCCTCAACTCTTAATTAAAAGGTATTTATAATTTGCATATTTTATTTTTACTAAGGGTTAGCTTTTTATTGTTATAATTTTCTAAGTTTTTTTTTTTTTTAAACACTCACTTTTTTCCCATTCACTCTCACATTCACACAGACATACACAGTCTTTTTGACAACTTTGGTTCAATAAAACTCCCAGAATAAGACGTTTCGGCCTGAATTTATTTGGCCATCTTCAGTTATTGGAAATTATACCCATAATGCAAGTGCATTTGTGATTGAACCAGGATTTGTCAATACAAAATTATATGGCTTCTGCGACCAAGATCAGAGATATTGCATTATGTGTATAATTTCCAATAACTGGGAGATTTATTGAACCTAGAACTTTCCAAAATTTTATATGGGTCAGAGGTAAATTCAATTGCAAAAGAAACATGTAATTTGGAAATAATCGCTCACACACACTTAATACCTGACCAAGTTGAGCCAGTAGCAAAAAAGAAGATACTAGGAAGTGACAAAAGTATTGGGAAGAGATAAATATATGTAGAGGAATTGGATTAGAAAACGTAAAATAATCTTAACCCCGTAACAGACAGAAAGAATCCAATTTGAGGTGAGATAGGAGAATTTTCTGAGGGTAGTTCTAAGCTGAGAAACCCCCGAACTGCTGAGAGGTGTGGGCTGTGAATTCTATCACATTTTCGTCATGTTAAAAATATAAATATATGATTATAAATTTTACATCTTTTTGGAAAGTAAATATATGTTGACACAAAAAATCTAGTGTCACAGTATAGCCAGAGTATAGCACCTAAATTTCCATTACCGAATATTAGAGAAAGTTGTATTACTGTGGGTTAAATGAAAGTATAAATGAGATATAGTTTATTGATAATATATATATATATATATGGATATACATATTGATATTGACTAATAATTAAAACTAATTTTTTTTTAACTATCTCTTTTTATTTGTTTATAGAGATTAATTTTTTTCTTTTTTTAATTTCAGAATTCCTTACCAGAAGCTTCTTGTCGTTTATGCAGCCAGATGAACTCAACGTTATTTAGAGTTCCTATTTGGTGAGTTTAATATTTGAATCACTTTATTTTTTCAGTAATATTATTGTACTAAGAAAGATGGTAAAAAAATCAAAGAAGAAATGCCAAATTTTTGTAAATAATTTTGTATTATTATCCCTTGTTACAGATTTTCGTCCCCACTTGAAGATGACTGCACTCCCCGCCACTCCATAGAAAGTCAGGCTCGGACTTTAGAAATTCGCATTTCGGTTCAGCAGCAACATCTCATTCTCTCTCTTCTCCTCCTCAGGTAAATAAACATTATTCAATTATTCATCCATTGTCAATTAATAATTAAATATGCCAAGTGGAATGGAGGGAGTTGAAAAACATTGAATTATATTCATTTCTATTGAGTAAATATCACACGATTTTGATTTTATCCCTTATCTAATGGAAAAAAAAACAATTATAGTTTGGAGGGAAAGTGTTGTATGTTTTCCGTGAAACATATTTATAAGTAAAATTATTTAGTATATGTGAGGTTTCACTAAGTTGTAAATGAAAGAAATATTGAATTTCTAACTCGAGATATTTCGGACTATTAACACACTATCACATGTACTCCTGAAGATGGGTTAATAGCCCGAAATATCTCGAGTTAGAAATTCAATATTTCTTTCATTTACAACTTAGTGAAACCTCACATATACTAAATAATTTTACATTGAATTATATTCATTTCTATTGAGTTTTCCCCAAATATCACAGGATTTTGTTTTTATCTCTGATCTAATAGAAAAAAACAACTTGTCATTTAATAACATTTCGCAATTGAATATAAAAAATTTCCATAGGAATTTGTAATTAATGATTAAAAAGGGTTGGAAAGAAAAAAAATACATTTATATATTCTAAATAATTTAATATTGCAAAAACAAACAGGCTGCTTTTTATTTTTTATCTCGTCTAAAAGAAAAAAAAGATAAAGTAATAATTTTTTTTAACTTTTCTAAAAAAACCTATCATATGATTTCTATTATGAAAATTGAATTTTTGTATTTAAAAAGGATATTTGGGAAAGGATTACGGGATAAATAAAACAATGATTTAAAAAAAATAATCTTTATTGAATATTTAAATTATGTTGTTGATAGAATAGGATAAAAAATAATAAATAAATATTTCTTTGTTTCAGAAGGAAATGAATCTTCCATAGTCGTCATCATCGATCATCATTATCAAAGAAACAGAACTTGTGTTGGACAAGTGCTTTTAGTTGCATTCACGTCGAGCAAGAAGCCAGTCGATTGAATTCATCTCTCTGCTTTTGCTCCATTTCGATTCTATTAGTGAGAATAAAACATCACACACCCCTCAACTCTTAATTAAAAGGTATTTATAATATTCATACAATATATGTTTTGAGGTCCCATGAGTCCAAAAAAAGTGGGTCCCGCAAATTTAATAAAAAAATCAATTTTCTGAATTATTACAAATTTTAACAGTAAAATATTTAAAAATTTCATTCGTACATCTCATTCGATCAGGGAACCTACTAAATTAAAATTATATGCTTTCTATTTAAGTTAGGCCAATTGAAATGAATGGGAGGGTTCATTTCTTCTTTTTAGCTCATTTTGGTTAATCACATATTTATTGAATAAATCTAATATATGATCGATCGAAATGAATTGGATGGGCTCGTGTTAGAATTTTTCTATTTTTTGTTATTATTCAATTTCCCTTACTAATCCATATGATTAACTTATTTAAAAAGTAAAAGATTGCTTCATTTTTTTTTATTTAAATGCATTTTTTATATTTATTTATATCCCCCTGGGATTTTATTTCTCACTCTTTATAATTGGGATTATTTTTAGCTGGATGGTCTTTTATTTAAAAAATTCGTGATATATTTTAATTAATTTGTGAAAATTATTAGAAATTTTTTTTACTGTTTTCTATTAACCCTTTGCACTCGTATTTATATTCGATAAAGCTACCTCCCAACTCGGAATTTTTTTTATATTTTGTTTTTGAGATTGTGGCCGTGAAATTAAATTTTAATTTGATTTTAATGGATATTATGATATTATTTGGCTATAGTTTGACCACAAAAAATATATATGTCGCCGTAAAGGCGACATACGAGTGCAAAGGGTTAATAATACCTTGCGTTTAACTAATTTATTTCTTCAAAATTAGAATAAACCTTTGAACAGAAAAAAAAATATTATTTTAAACTTCTTATGATTTTCTGTAATTTCTATTTTTTACTAATTTAAATATTAATATTGACACCTGCCCTTATTAAAATCAAATCAAATCATAGCCACCAAATCTTATTTAAATATTCACTAATAACTTTGCTAATTGAAATAATTCTTTATTTTCTAAATTTTTTTTTGAATCTCAATTTAAATAATCATCAAACTTATAATTATATTAATAAGGAAAGGAATATGGAGTTGAGTAAAACAATCATATAAAAAATAAACTTTATTAACTATTTAAATATATACAATAGTTTATAATGGATTAACAGAGAGATAAAAAAATTACAAGTCTTTTAATTAATGAATATACTAATTAACTAATATAATTTTCCTTTGTTTCAGGATCTACGTATGTCATCAGCGGCCAAGTCATCGAGGGTCATCGGAACATAATAACACATACATGTGAGTTGAAGGAAATAATTTAATACTCATGTAGAGTTTGATGAGTAGGCAACATCGTGTAAAGTCAGAGAACAGTTTGGGTGGAGGTTTAATAATAATTAATATATTTTAAACTAACTAACATAACAAAAAGATAATTGCTTATTACCGCTTTTAAATAACATTAAGGAAATATCTATCCCTTTAGTAAATAATAATTTATTTAAATAAAAAAATGTTTTCATAATCATTTTCTCAACTTACAAATGATTAAAATAAATTATTATTTAACTAAAGGGAGATTTTCGTATATTAATTAAAACTAGTTGAAAAATTTCAAGAAGTAATAAGCAATTATCTTTATTTTATGTTTGCTAGTTTTAATTATTTATTATTAATTATTATATAGAGATTCTTCTCAAAAATGAAATTTTATTAATACTTGTGCTTTGCTGTTTATGATTTGAGTTGAAATAATATTTGGGATTAAAAAAATATTTCTTCAAGAAATCAGGAAAGGAAATTTGGGTTAAATTAGACTATTATTAAAAAAAAAAATATCTTTATTCAATAATAAATTGACATATGTAGATAATTGAATATTAACTTGAAAATGAATATTAACTTTGATTAAGATACAGTATTTAAATTGGGGAAAAAATAGATATTCATTTAGAATATAATTAATTAATTATATTTTCATTTGTTACAGCATCTCTTCATGTGTCACTTGGCATCGAGGCGAGACGAGGTCGTCTAAAACAAATCAACAAGAAAATGAGGAGCATCAAAAAGAAGCGAAATCTTAACATATAATTAAGTATAGTGAAGAATAAAAATATTAAATGTCATATATAGATAATAAACCAGAATGAGTATTAAACAAATAATTAAAAACTATATATGGTATTTAGAAAAGACATTTAAAGTGAAATATATACTTTAAATACTTATTTACTAGTAAATGGAATAAAAAGAAAAAAAAAACTTTTTATTTCTATTATATAATACTAGTAAAAGAGTATTAAAATCATTTAAAATACATATAAATAGTCTTTATATACTTAAATCTAATATAAATAGTCTTTATATACTTGAATCATATAGACCACATATTAAGAATCTTGGATGCATAATGTCCCACCTCACCACCTCCCAACCAACCACCCTGACGTGCGCGATTGCTTATATAGCCTTCAGTCCCCACTACCGAGCCTCGAGAGCAGGCGGAAGAGGCCGAAGCAAGCCGAAGCCTTCGTGCGGCGACGACTAGGCCACGCCCATTCCCCCCACCTGCTATCGAGAGCCCGAATTTGCTCTTGTTTGTTATTTTATAGTTTTTATATAATAAAAATATTAAATTATATACTATATTGAATTAATATAGATATAATTTATATTTATTATATAAAAAATTAAAGTATTATCCATATTTTATACTCACAGTTTTCTCTCTTGTCATAATAACTCTCTTGTCAACGTTATACTCGGAGCACGAAGCCCAGGCCGTCAGTGCATTTTTACGAATCCTTCCTTGATCCATCCGAAATGCGAATATCTGCAAACAAAAAATGCATTATTATAATTATTGTTAAATATATTAATGTAACCTATTTAAATAAATAAAAGTGATTTTATTTTTTAATTGCAAAAATCATTTATATAAAAATTCATTCCTGATTCCCAAATCATAGACATCCTAAATATCCACCAATTAATAAATACAATTAAAAGAAAGGTTGAAATGAGAAAATAGATCAATTGATTGATTTACTCAACTCGTAATTAATAATACATTATAAAATAGGAATAAAATAACTTTGCTGACTGTAAGAAATTATTTTTTGGAATATGCAAATTAATTAATTCAATTGGAAAAAAATAAAGAAAAGTGAATTTTTTAGATAATAAAACAAAGAACAGTATTTTAAACAGAAAGGAGGATCTTCAAATTTCAATATATTAAACATTCGTTTTTTTTTTTTTTAATAAATTATATTCGTAAACAGTTTAAATTAACCCATCAATTTGACAATTATTTTTTAATAATCCATTACCTGAATGAATATAGTATTAAAATTCTAATTTCAATTATATTATTTTCACATTTGAGGCAAAGTAAAGCAAAATAACCGATACACGCACACCACGACAAATGAATAATCACAAAAAATAGAAAAAATCCTAACAGCAAGTAATATATTTTAAGAGAAAAAAAATTCAAAATAGAAATTTAATTTACTTGCAAACTAACGGGGTTTTAGTCAGTTGGAAATAAATAAAAACACACCTCGAATTATATAAAATACTCCCTTTTTTTAACAGACAAAGTAAGAGAAAGTAAAAAACGAATGTATAATAAATTGATTCCTGATTCCCAAATCATAAACATTTTAATAAATACATTTAAAAAGAAAAGATGAAATGACAGAAGAGATCAATTATTCATTAGCTCAACTCGTTAATTAAATAAAAAAAAAATATTAATTTGTCGTTTTTTTTTTATTTTAGACAAGATAAAAAAATAAAATTCGGCGGGTGTTATAACTTGAGCTGTTTGTTTTTTCGAATTATGAACGTAATTTTTCATTTCCATCCCTCTTAGAATTTTTAATCATTAATTAGAAATACTTTTCCACGTTCCCAGATAGAATGAGAAGTTGTAAGAAGAAATTTGTAAATATTTTATTGTTAATTAAAGCAAATAATCTTGGACAAAAATACTTAAAAAAAAAAAAGCTACAGTCCCGTTCAAAAGGAAGTGTCAGCAGATTAAAAAGAGAGGCAGACTGAGTTATATAGATTTAATGATAAATATCCTAAAATAAGGGGGTGAGGGGGTAGTTAGTAAGCCAAAGATTTTAAAAGAGCGAGAATGACCTTTTCCAGAAAAATGTAATTATTATTTGTGATATTAAATGATATATTGAAAAAATTTGATTGTCCGGACTTACATAGTGAGAATGTATAGTGTGAAATGCGCTGAGAAGGGGATCCTCCAGCGAGAAGGGAGAAGTCAATCACTAGCAATAACCACCTCTGTAAAAGATAAAAATTATTATTTTTTCTTACTAAATATGATTAATATGTTGGTGTGTAGAATGAGAGAATTTTAAAAATATTGACAAACAATTTTTTTACTTATTTTTAGGAAAAATAATAATAATATTTTAATTGGAATGGGAAATGTACTCCCTCTTTCCTCCCTCTGGTTTCATTATTAAAAATAATAGATAATTTTATCAATTAGAAAATGCCATCGGGCTTGGTGTAGTTGGCAGCTCGCCTGCCTTCTATACCAAGGGTCGAGGGTTCAGATCCCAGGTAGTCCGATAGATATATTTACAAATAACGAGTATCGTAAAAAGTTTTTAATGGCCGAAGTTGCCGAAAATACTGTGTGTGAATGGGAAAAAAGTGAGTGTTTAAAATAAAAAAATTTTGAAAATATAACAATGAAATGTGAATACCTTTTAATTAAGAGTTGAGAGGTGTGTGATGTTTTATTCTCACTAATAGAAAGAATGGAGGTAAAGCAGAGAGATGAATTCAATCGACTGGCTTCTTGCTCGACGTGAATGCAACTAAATGACTTGCGTCCTGTTTCTTTTATAATGATGATGATGATGACGACAATGGATGATTCATTTCCTTCTGAAACAAAAAAATATTTATTTATTATTTTTAATCTTATTCTATCAACAACATAATTTAAATATTCAATAAAGATTATTTTTTTTTAAATCATTGTTTTATTTATCCCTTAATCCTTTTCCAAATATCCTTTTTAAGGTTTTTTTTTTTTTTTTGAAAAGTTGATCTTTTTTTTCCTTTTAGACGAGATAAAAAATAAAAAGCAGCCTGTTTGATTTTCCAATATTTAGTAATAAATAAATACATTTTATTGACTTCCACCCCTCCCTTATTTAGGGTTTGGGGATCGGAAGATTCATTATTTTTACATTAACATCCGTGTAAAGTGTAAAATTGAATTATTGCACATTTCAATCACATCTATCTCTCTGTAGTCCTCTCTCATTCAGTCTCTCCCACGTTTCGCACACCTTCAGTATCTCTTCATCCGTTTCGCCTCTTATCATCCACTCCCAGCCTTCTCCTATCTTCGCCATCTTGCTTCTTCCCTCCAGAAATTCCCTTGTTTCCGGAGGTAATCCCGCTCGGACGGAAGCGCACTCGAAGATGTGGTTGAACGTCTCCTTCTTGTCGTTGCATAGCCTGCAATTCTTGACTTTCAACCACTTCATGCAGCACGGAAGTCCACTGCCTAGCCTTATCCTTGTCCATGCCACCTTTTCTTTATCGGATAGTCTATTGTTTTTCAAGTACGGCTCCAGACCCAGATCATTCTTCACTTTTCTATAGTGGAGACTATAAGTAGACTGGTCTATGCGGCTCCAGTTCTTTTGCATTTCTTGCTGAATTTTCTTTTCCATTGCAGCCTCTAACTCTCTTCTTACCTCCTCTTCTCTATCCTCTAAGATCAGCCTTAAGACTCGCGGGCTTCCCACCTCTTCCAACCCCTTCTCCATCTCTTTTCCCCATTTTGAGGGGTTTCTATTCAATATGCTTCTGACGTATTCTTTTAAGCAGATCTTTGGCCATCTTCTTTCTTCCATTGTTGCGATCCGATAAATCAACTTGGCCATCCTGCAGAAATTCCTCGTCTCTATGCTCCAGATATCTGCCTCTATCTTCCATAGGTAATCCGGGGCATTTCTTTCTATACCCAGGACTCCCTTGAAATATCTTCTCAGGATTCGTTCCATTTCGTCCGACTTCTTCCAACCCCAAGTTTCCAGTTCATATGATTGTATTGAATATATGAGCGATTCATAAAGTCTTGCTTTTTCGACAAAACCTCTCAATTGACTCCCCCTATAGAACGACCACAATTGATTGGCAACTCCTAAAGTCTTTCCTGCTTGTGACTTAATATGTTCCCGTGGAGACCCGCTTGCTACGAACCTATAGCCAAGGAAGTTATATGTTTTCACTGTTTCTAATGCTTCTCCTTTGTACTGCCAATTTTGCCGAAAATACTGTGTGAATGGGAAAAAAGTGAGTGTTTAAAATAAAAAAATTTTGAAAATATAACAATAAAATGTGAATACCTTTTAATTAAGAGTTGAGAGGTGTGTGATGTTTTATTCCCACTAATAGAAAGAATGGAGTAAAGCAGAGAGATGAATTCAATCGACTGGCTTCTTGCTCGACTTGAATGCAACTAAATGACTTGCTTGCGTCCTGTTTCTTTTATAATGATGATGATTATGACGACAATGGATGATTCATTTCCTTCTGAAACAAAAAAATATTTATTTATTATTTTTAATCTTATTCTATCAACAACATAATTTAAATATTCAATAAAGATTATTTTTTTTAAATCATTGTTTTATTTATCCCTTAATCCTTTTCCAAATATCCTTTTTAAATACAAAAATTCAATTTTCATAATAGAAATCATATGGTAGGTTTTTTTTTTTTAGAAAAGTTAAAAGAAAAATTATTAATTTTTTTTTTTTTTTTAGACCAGATAAAAATTAAAAAGCAGCCTGTTTGATTTTCCAATATTAAATTAATTAAAATTTAGAATATATAAAGGTAATTTTTCCTTTCCATCCCTTTTAAATCATTAATTAGATTGAGGCATTGTAATGATTAAGCTACGTACAATTGTGTATGCCCGATATAACTTGGCGAGAAATATATATATTTTCAGACATTAACCTGGCCCTGAAGATGGTCCCATATGTGATCGAAACGTAATAATTGATTTTTGAATGTTAATCAAAGTCGTTGGAGCAAATATAGAGAAAATCGAAAAAAAAATTGAAAAAGTACTAGATTTTTTTAAAGCTTATTTTCACGCTTCAGGGGGGGGGGGGGGTCTAACTTAAATATAAAATTTCAACCTCCCAGCTCAATTCCTTCATGCTTTAAATTGAACTCAGACCGACAGACCATGTTTGCAAAAACAACTTTTTTAGATTCAGGGGAACTCAAAACGTGTATATATATCAAAATCTCGACATCGAATTTTTGACATGAATCCAATACTTTCTCTCCCTATATATATAATATGTATATTAACATATATATATAGGTAAAAAGAAAGTAATAAAATGTTAACCCTTTATGAAAGAGAAATATGCAAATTATAATTACCTTTTTGTTGGATCCAGGAAAGGATACCGGGTGATTCTCAAAAAAAAAAGAGTTGATTTAAAATAATATTTTAATAACGATGAAAATTGAAGTAATTATACAACGAATTTAAATACAAAAATAAATAAATATGCTTGATGACTTCTTGATGTGAGTTGATGAATG
Source organism: Euborellia annulipes (assembly GCA_023213315.1). Classification (NCBI taxonomy): domain Eukaryota; kingdom Metazoa; phylum Arthropoda; class Insecta; order Dermaptera; family Anisolabididae; genus Euborellia; species Euborellia annulipes. The sequence goes on from JAKCPI010019452.1 coordinate 24,129, forward strand.
AATTCTTGATAAAAGTTGATGGTTGATAGAGAAGCAAGTTTGCTTGGCTCTTGAGTGTTGATTCCCGCTGGCGACTTGACGCAGTTGTAAGTGTGCTCGAGTTTAGAGAGAGAATGAGAGCAGAGAGCCAGCGAGGCTTCTTTTATAGAGGGGTGGAAGCTTACTCACAGAGCATGCGCGCTGGTCTTGGGAGTTTGCCTTCTAACGGCCGATTTGTGCTAGTTAGAGTTTTGCGAGTGGCGTTCATTCAGGGACTGAACATACCCCCCGGCGTGAAAGGCTTGTCTTTCACCATTTTTTTTTTTTTTTTAAAAAGGTAGAGGTGAAATTTTTGTGATGGGCCGAGTAAGCTCACCGCGAGCTGTTTTGATGGCGGCTGAACGTACGAGTCCATCAGTTCCAGGATGCACTCGAAGGATTCGACCTAAGCGCCATTGTTGGGGCGGAAGATTGTCTTCTTTTATTATGACTAGTTGACCAGGCTCAAGATTTGGACTTCTGGTTTTCCATTTAGGGCGTTGTTGTAATCGAGTTAAGTATTCTGAGGACCATCGATTCCAGAAGTGTTGGACGAGCTGTTGGCACCTTTGCCAGTTTGAGAGGCGCCCGGTCGACATATGCGTTAATGAAGGCTCGGGTAATGCCTGTAGTGGTTCTCCAATTAGAAAATGCCCAGGCGTGAGAGGAGCACAATCGGTTGGATCTTCGGTTAATTGCGTCAGTGGACGAGAGTTGAGACATGCTTCAACTTGATGAAGGGTTGTTGAAAATTCTTCGAAAGTTAGAAGCGAATTTCCCAGTACTCTTCTCAAATGATATTTGGTAGCTTTGACTCCAGCTTCCCATAGACCACCGTGATGTGGTGCGGCTGGAGGGTTGAAGTGCCATCGGATATTTTCTGCGGCGAGGAGGCGATTGGTTTGGGTGTCTTGCTCTGCTAGTCTTACAGCTTTTCTTAATTCTTTTTCAGCTCCGATGAAGTTTGTGCCTTGATCAGAGTATACATCACTGGGCCTGCCTCGCCGAGAGACAAAACGCTTTAGCGATGCGATGAAGGCTTCTGTCGTGAGATCTGAGACCAATTCTAGGTGAATTGCTCTCGTGGATAAGCAGACATGAGAGATATGTATGCTTTGGAGGTCTTCGGAGCTCGGCCTTTGGATAGTTTTATAGTAACTGGACCGGCGTAATCGATTCCAACATGTTTAAATGGACGCTGGCGTGTGGCTCTGGGAGATGGTAGATCAGCCATTTGTTGATTGAGTTGTCGGGCACGAAAACGGAAACATGGGATGGCATTTGTGAATAACCCATCGGACTGTGTTTCTGCCTTGTATGATGTGATATCGGCCAAGGAGCGAGGCGAGAGTGGCTTGAGGTCCAGCGTGTTGATTTCTTTGGTGTTCTTCGCGGATGATAAGAGTTGTTAAATGACAATTTTTAGGTAGTAGAATTGGTTGCCTCTGTTCTAAGAGCAACTCAGAGTTTTTTAGACGCCCTGAGGCCTTAGAAGCCCTTGTTCGTCTATGAAGGGACATAGACTGGAGATAGTGCTTTTGGAAGACACGAGTCCTGGCTTGTCTTTCAGTTGGCGAATTTCTTCTTCCCATTCTTGATTTTGGACAATTTTGATGAGCGATTTTAGAGTTATTTGGGCAGATCTTCGGAGAGAGAGTTCGACGTTGAAGGATTTAGGATGGGAGCAACGCAAAGTGGGATTCTTTGCGCTGTTGGTTATAAAACGAAAAGCATAGGTTGCAATTCGAAGGAGTTTTTGAAGAGGAGAGGAGTATCGAGAAATAAGTTTACAGGGAATGTTGGATCTCGTGAAGAAGATCTTGAGAGATTTTTCTTCTGTTGAAATTATTTTCTTCTTCTTCTCTTTTAGATTTGGAGGATCAGCGATGAGTTCAACATTGGGTCCTTGCCACCAAAGAGGATGATTAAGTAGTTCTTGAGGCGTAATGCCTCGTGAGGCACAATCAGCAGGATTTTCAGCGCTTTTGATGTACCCCCATTTAGCAGTTGGGGTGTTTTCTTGTATTTCGGCGACTCTATTGGCGACGAAGGTTTTGAGCTTAGCTGATTGTGATTTGATCCAAGCCAAAGCTACGGTGGAGTCCGACCATAAATTGATCTTGGTTATTCCGATTTGTAGAGAAGGTAAAACTGTTTTTTACTTGTTTTGACAAGAGATGAGCAGCGCAGAGTTCGAGTTTAGGTAGTGTGATGGGTTTGATTGGTGCTACTTTAGCTTTCGCAGTGACGAGTTTTGATAAAATGATTTGGTCATCTTAACAGAAGATATGTATATGACGGCGGCGTATGCTTTTGTTGATGTGTCAGCAAAACCATGGATTATGTATTCGTCGGCTTCGACAGGAATTACACATCGTTCAATATTGATGTGAGAGATGGATGAATTTGCTTGTGAAAATCCAACCATGGTTGCAGCGTTTCTTGAGAAAGGAGGTCGTCCCAAGTAACACTTAATCTCCATAGGTTTTGAAAATAGATTTTTGCGAAGATAGTAATGGGCGAGAGCCATCCAAGGGGATCAAAAGTTTTGCAATATCAGAGAGGATAGCCCTTTTGGTGTATCCTGGTGTATTGGAAACGGAATTGTGAAATGAGAATGTATCATCAGTGGGTGACCATTTTATTCCAAGAGTAGATGTAGTTGTGGGTTCGGCTGATAGGTGCAATGGTTGGTTTTCATTTCTTGAAGATGGCAATTGGCTTGAAATTTCAGGCGAATTTGATCTCCATTTGCTCAGTATGAATTTTCCCTCTTCGAGAATTTCGCTGAGTTTCCTTTGCAAATTTAGGACTTCTTCAATGGTATTTGCACCAGTTAATAAGTCGTCGACGTAAAAGTCTTCTAAAATGATTTTAGAGATTGAAGGCGGAGCTTGAATCGCTAATGTTTGTAAGCATTTGATGGCTTGAAAGGCGGCTGGAGCTGTGCCATAGGTGACTGTTGTTAACCTATAGGTTTCGATGGGTTCCTTTTTATCTTTCTCCATAGAATTCGTAAGTAATCTCGATCTTCTGGATTCATTTTGATTTGTCGATACATTTTGATGATGTCTGCCGTTAAGACGTATTTATGGAATTGGAATCTAAGTCAGTACATGATAAAGATCTTGTTGCAGCTTAGGGCCTGACAAGAGCTTGTCGTTTAAAGAGATGCCAGTAGTAGTTTTGGAGCTAGCATTGAATACTACACGGATTTTCATGGATGGATCGTGATTCTTGAAGACAGCATGATGAGGAATATAGTAGCTTTGAGAATAGGATTTATTTTCCGGATTGGATACTTTTCCATGTGAGCTAACTCGAGATATTCATTCATGAAATCTTCATATTTGGCTTTGAGTATGGGGTCCTGGATAAATCTTTGTTCCAGTCGTTTGAAACAAGCAGTCGCTTTCTTTAACGAATCTCCCAGGGAGTGGTTTCTGAGTTAAAGGGTAGGTTAACTTGGAATGGTTCATTTGGCTTCTTGATGGTGGTTTTCTGGAAGTGTTCTTCGGCTTTATTTTCTTCTATTGTTAGTGGTTTGAGTTCCTTCACTTCATCAAGTTGCCAAA
>JAKCPI010019453.1:0-13156 GCA_023213315.1 Euborellia annulipes
GTAGGCGTGCGGTGGATCGCTCTCTGTTTTTTTTTTTGTGATTTTTTATGGTATATTTGCATCCGATATTGAAGATATTTACACCCCCGAGAAGCAAATTTTACAACAAGTAGTGCTGAGATACCTTCTCCGGCGAGGCGGCCTAGGATTTGGTACAGGAGTGGTTTCCTTGAAAAATTTACTGAGAAGTTGAGTAAATTTTTTTTTTTTGCTTTTTATATAATCCCTATCTAATCCGATTTAGCTAATATTAGATATCTATTTTATGACTGAGTGCAGTATGGAATTATTATTTTGACTCCCAATAAATATCTATCAACTTAATACATAACTTTAATAGTATAGAATTTAAGTTAAAAAAAAAAAAATTGAGTATTGAGAAAAAAAAATAAAATAAATAAAATCCAAGGCTCTCTTTCCGTAAGACACCCCGAGGAGCCGCGGCGGTGTGAAGCATCCATTGGGTCCTTGATTCCCCCTCCTCACGTCACCCATGTTAATAACAAGACTAATGATTCAGTAAAACTCAAAAAAAATTAAATTAATTGCTGATTATTTAAAAAAAAAAAAAAAAAACTGAGTTATTAATTATTGCAATAAATTGGAGAATAAAAAAAAAAAAAAAAAAAAAAAAAAAATGGGTTCAAAGGACAAGGGTAGTACCGGTAGCCTCGACAGATTCGTGCAGAGAGAAAATCAACCTACTTTTAACAATGAAGATGGGGTAAGATCGCTGAAAAGAAAAGCGGAAGAGGAACATGGAGCGAGAGTCGACCAGAACATCTTACTAAAGGAAATACTGGAGGAAATGAAGATGATCAGAAGAGAGAATAAAGAAACAAACAAGAAACTGGATGAATTGACTGGAAAAATGGACGAGGAGAGGGAGAAGAAAGAGAGAGAGTTGGCGGGTTTGAGGGCTGAGATGGAGGAGCTGAGGGAGCAAATTGTGGACTGCAAGAGGAGAGAGGAGAGAAGGGAGAAACAAGAAAGGAGATTAAACATAATAGTAAGGGGAATAAAGGAGGAAAATCAGGAAAACAACAATGTGACAAAAGAAAAAATTAGCAAAATTATAAGTGAACAATTGGGATTGGGCAATGTGAGAGTTGAGTGCGCCGAGAGGCTGGGACAAAAGGCGGAAAACAGAACAAGATTGGTAAAAGCCAAAGTGGCCAATGAATTCGAAAAAGTGGAAATAATGAAGAATAAGTTCAAGCTAAAAAATACGCCTATATTTGTGGGGGACGACCTCACATATGAGCAGAGAGAAGGAAGAAGACATCTGAGAGAGAAGATGGTGGAAGCAAGAGCGAGAGGTGAAACTGCGTATATGAGAGGCGATGTCCTGACCATACATAGAGAGAGTAGATTGGTAAAATACAGATTTGAAGCGGGCCGGGAATACAAAAAAGAAGAAGAGGGGAATATGTCAAAAAACTGGAAAACAACAACGTTCGGACAAGAAGGTTACCACGGCCAGACGTAGCTGTTGGACCAAAAAAGATGATCATATGGAACACGGCCGGCTTATACAACAAGGACAACGAATTTTGGAACTTCTTAACAACTTTTGATATAATAATTTTGATTGAAACGTGGATGGAGAAAGAAAATCAGGCCTGGATAAATAATAAGTTAAAAAATAAGTATGTGTTCAAAGTAGATTTAGCGGTGAGAAATAAAAAGAGGGGAAGAGCTAAAGGAGGTCAACTAGTGGCCGTAAAGAACGAGTATAAGGAAAAATATAACATCGGTAAATGGAAAGATGGACTAATGATTACTTGGAAGAAAGGAATAGAGACAGGTCAGGTGTTCGTTGTGTACAACAATGGGGGAATGAAGGGAACAGTAAAGAATATAAAGGAGGAAATCGAAAAAATATCCAACGAACGGAATATGACAATAGTAGGAGACTTAAATGCAAGAATCGGAGAGGTGCAAGTCAATGAAGAAGAAGGAAGAAGATCAATGGACAAGACTATAAACGAAGAGGGGAAAAAATTAATTGAGTTGTGTCAAGAATATGGTTTGAAAATAATGAATGGTAATTGTGATGGAGATAGGGAGGGAAAATACACTTTTATAGGGGGTAACGGAGCATCAGTGGTGGATTATATTCTAACAATCGAAAAATACGGGTTCATCAAAGACCTTATGGTGGGGGACTCGGAGTATTCAGATCATCAGCCACTGTTGGTCTCTCTGGAAGAAGGAAAAGAAACAAAAAAAGCAAAAATAATTAAGAGAGCAACTTTAAGATGGGAGGTAAAGAAAGAAAAATCTTTTAAACAGGAGATTTCAAAAAGCTGGAAGGAAATAGATTGGTGTAACATGAACGCGGAAGAAAGAGTGGAAGAATATACAAAATTGATGAAAGCAGTAGCGAAAAAGCTAAAATTGAAGAGAGTACGAAAAGAAAGACAGTGGTATAATCGAGACTGCATTGCGAAGAGAAAGGAAGCACGGAGGTATTTAAAGAAATTCCAGATTTCAAATAGTGTGGGTGACCGCAAAAGATATGTGGAGGCGAAGAAAGAATTAAAGGGGTTAATAAAAAAGCGGAGGAGACAAGAAATCGAGGAAGATTGGAAAAAGATAAAAAACAGTAAGAACAATAAAGACTTCTGGGAAGTTATTAACAAGTACCGAAAGAATAAGAAGAGGAAACTTTGCGAAGAAGACATAGATGTGAAGATCTGGCGACACCACTTCATGGAGGTGCTATACGGATCCGAAGAATTCATAAGTTTAAATTTCCCGATGGATGCCAAGGAAATAGAGGAGGGGGAGGAAATGGAAATCAATAAGGACTTAAAGGAAGAGGAAATTATCAACGAGATAAAAAATCTAAAGAAAAACAAAACACCGGGGGAAGACGAGATCCTAAATGAGTTCATCAAAATTCTAGACAAAGAAAAGATAAAGGCAGTTCTCCAAACAATGAATGAGATATGGAAAGAGGGAGTGTTACCGAGATGCTGGAGAAGCAGCGAGATAATAACAATACATAAAGGAGGAAATATCAGGGATCCTAAGAACTACCGCGGCATCTCCCTATTATCTAGCCTCTACAAACTTATGGTAAACATCCTTAACAAAAGATTAAGAGGATGGTGTGAGGAAAATGAAGTGTTCACTGAAAGCCAAGCAGGATTTAGACGGGGACACAGTACAGGTGATAATATTTTCATCCTGAATTCAATAATAAATGAAAAGTTGAAATTTAAACAAGGAAAAGTTTACGCTATGTTCCTGGACTTCAAGGCAGCATTTGACTCGGTAGAGAGAACAATTTTGATAGAGAAGTTGATTAAGGTCGGATTAAGGGGAAGATTTCTAAAATTTTTGATAGAGCTGTACAGGGAAACCCGCTGCAAAATAAAAACAAAGGAATCGGTTTCTAAGGAATTCTTCACCAATAGAGGGGTGAGACAAGGTTGCCCATTGAGCCCGATTCTTTTCAACTTATATGTCAACGATTTCGAAGATGAGTTTGTGAAGAGGAAGGTGGGGGGAGTGGTGATAGGTGGAACGAAGATATTTTGTTTAAAATATGCAGATGACATGGTGGTACTAGCAGAAGATAAAGAAGAAATGACAGAGATGGCCAAAATAGTAAGCAAATACACAGAGAAGAACGGAATGACTCTAAATGCTAAAAAATCCAAAATAGTTGTGTTCAAGAAAGGAAGCGGAAGAAGGAGAGAGGGCGAAAAATGGCAGTACAAGGGCGAAGCGTTAGAAACGGTGAAATCATATAACTACCTTGGCCATAAGTTCGCAGCAAGCGGATCTCCAAGGGAACACATTAAGACGCAGGCAGGAAAGGCTTTAGGAGTAGCCAATCAATTGTGGTCCGTCTATAGGAGGAGCCAACTGAGAGGTTTTGTCGAAAAAGCAAGACTTTATGACTCGCTCATATATTCAATACAGGCATATGGCCTGGAAACTTGGGGTTGGAAGAGGTCGGATGAAATGGAACGAATCCTTGGAAGATATTTCAAGGGAGTCCTAGGTTTAGAGAGAAATACCCCGGATTATCTATGGAAGATAGAGGCAGATATTTGGAGCATAGAGACGAGGAATTTCTGCAGGATGGCCAAGACGATATATCGGATCGTTGCAATGGAAGAAAGAAGATGGCCAAAGATCTGCCTAAAAGAATGCGTCAGAGGCATATTAAATAGAAACGCCTCAAAATGGGGAAAAGAGATGGAGAAGGCGTTAGAAGAGGTGGGAAGCCCAGGAGTCTTGAAGATGATCCTAGAAGATAGAGAAGAGGAGGTAAGAAGAGAGTTAGAGGCTGCAATGAAAAAGAAAATTCAGCAAGAGACACAAAAGAACTGGAACCGCATTGACCAGTCAACGTATAGTCCCCACTATAGAAAAGTGAAGAATGATCTGGGGCTGGAGCAGTATCTGAAGGATGATAGGCTACCCTACAAAGAAAAGGTAACATGGACTAGGATAAGGTTAGGCAGTGGACTCCCGTGCTGCAGGAGTTGGTTGAAGACCGAGAAATGCAGGCTATGCAACGCCGAGAAGGAGACATTCAGCCACATCTTCGAGTGCGCCTCCGTGCGAGCGGAATTACCTCAGAAAACGCGAGAATTCCTGGAGGGAAGCAGTAAGATAGCGAAGAGAGAAGAAGGCTGGGAGTGGATGATAAGGGGCGAAATAAAGGAAGAGATAGTGAAGATGTGGGAAACGTGGGAAAGACTAAAGAGAGAGAAGGTCGGTAGAGAGAGGTGCGAGTGAAATATGCAAAACTTCAATTTTACACGCATGTTTGTAAATATTATAGTTGTATCGATCCCCAAACCCTAAATAAGGGAGGGGTGGAAGTCAATAAAAAAAAAAAATTATTATTATTATAAAAAACACTCACACTTTTTTCTCATTCACACTCACACTAACTCACACATTCACACAGAGTTTTCGGCAACTGAGGTCCCATAAGACTTACGATATCCGTTATTGATTAATATAGGCCTACATATTAGGGGTCCAGGCATTTTGGTATTCAAATGGCTTAAATAAAATCATCGGACTGCCTGGGGTCCGAACCCGCGACTTTAGATATACGAGGTTAGCACGTTAACCCCTACACCAAGCCCTGAGGGCTTTTGTTATTAACATAAAAAAAAAAAAAAAAAAAAAAAAAAAACAATGAAATAATCACATGAGAAAATGCATTCACTTAATTGTTGTTCGTCGATCGATTATTTTTAAGTTAAAAAAAGAATTTGTGCAGAAAAGATAGCCACCACTTATCCTTTCATTTTCAAAAATTTGCTAGAACCATTATTGTTCAATTTATTTTCTACTTAGGGCCTATTCTTGTTTTCTTGTAAATTCATCTTTTCCTGCCTTTTTTGACCTCCGCACCACATGAAGGGATTCGAAATTTTATTTAAATCAAGCTAGAGAGATAGAATCATTAGTATTTATCATTTTTCCCACACTTAAGCCAAATTTGTTTGAATAAATTGTTTCTCATTTTCTCATGTGATTATTTCATTGTTTTTTTTTTAATATGAAAAAATCTTTTTTCATACGAAATTGTATAAAAACACTGTAATTATCACTTGAAAAATTGCAAGAGGGTCCACTTCATTGAAGAGTAAAGCAATTTTAACAAAGAATTAAAAAAAAAAAAAATTAGAAAGATCAAAATAAAATATTTGAATAAAAACTTGATCTATGGTGTTAAAAAAAAATATGCTTAGTTTACGAGATATAAAACAAAACAAAAACTGAAAAAAGTCCTAAAATTTTGAGGTTTTTGTCCCCCCCCTCCCCACCTCCAAGTGAGCACAGGGCTCTCGAGGTCGAAAACTTAAAATAGACATCCTAGAGTACCCCCAAATAACATGGAAAAATTTCTACATGCAAATGGTGGCTCAACACATTATTAATTAATAAATATTGTCTATATGTCCGGTGTTCATATTATTTCATCTATCTCTTATATATTGCATCAACTTAATATAGGCACAATATACAGGTGAGGGTTTTATTATAATATATTAGAATTTTAATAAAAAATTTGTCTGAAATGATCGATGACTGCCATTCTATTTTCTTAAATAAAAATATAATTTTATTTTTACTTTATTAAATATGGATAAATTTTTCCTCCCTTATTTTGGAGATCATATAAATGTTTATCTCCTCACACCATCTTGTTGAAAATTGCTTTTATAATTTTAATATTATTTAACATTTCTCTATTTTTTTGAAAATTTTTTTTACCTAAATCATTTCACTATTCGTTTTCATTTCATCTCCGAAAAATACATGATATATATACTGTATATTTACAATGAAGATAAAAAGTAACCAGCGAGCGAGAGATGAACACACACAGAGAATTCATTGGGGCATGTCGATTCTTGGCTTGTTGAGTTTTCAGATGGATTAAATATATGAATGCACCAACCTAAAAAAAAAAAAATAAATGAAAAATGAAAAAATAATTTTTTATAGATTTTTTTTTATAAATATAATTAAATTGTTGTGAAGTGGAAATATTTTGAAATTTGTTTTAATAAATTGTAAGAGATTTGATTGAGTCGGGGTTGATGCATACTCGGACGTCATGATGAGTTGTGGAATTATTCAAGTCTTTTTAAGGTGAATGATCAAACGCCCTAAGTGCTCACTTTACCCAAGGTTTGGTTTATTTATACATGTCTCCTACTGGAGAAGACAGCTTCTCCAAACTAGTTTGCCTGCTACATCACTCTAGCTATCAATTGACAATCAATCCACTATAAGTTAATTTCGTAACTAAATTACACTCTGAATACTTTATTTCTGGATGCTTAATTATTTCCACTTGAAATTTCAATACCAATCCTAACTAATTTTAATTGATAAGAATAAAATGAAATTAATGGAATTAGAAAAAAATCTGGTGTGATGGTCGCAACCAGATTTTTTTATGTCGACATATATTTAGTCCCCGACAGTACGGTACAGTGAGGGACAATATTAAGTCCCACCCATGCGTTTTCTACTTGTGATTATATCATTTTTTTTTTAAATATTATATATTTTTTAATGCAAACTTTAGTGATTCAAACCTAGAAAATTTCCAATAAAGATTTTTATTTTCTTTTATAAAAACAATGAAATAATCACAAGTAGAAAACGTATGGGTGGGACTTAATATTGACCTTCACTGTACATTCGGATTTCAAGATGTAAAATTTATAAGAATTTTGTTACCATAGCAACTATTTCTCCTATCCTTCCCATGAAGTACAAGAGTAAAGTGGTCTTCAGAAGATTTCAATAGCAAAATGAGAATATACATTTAAAAGAACATCTAAAAAATAATTGATTTTTGAATTTTAATCAAAATTGTTGGAGCGAATTTTGAGAAAATCGAAAAAAAAACTGAAAAAGTACATCAGTAAAGTACTAGTACTTTTTGACCGATTTTGTTTAAAAGATTATTTTCACGCTCCAGGAGGGTGTCTAACTTAAATATAAAATTTCAACCCCCTAGCTCAATTCCTTCATGCTTAAAATTGGATGAACAGACAGACAGACCATGTCGTGAAAACCACTTTTTTGGATTCAGGGGTAGTATTACAACCCAAAGTCTAAATTTCAGAATTTAAAACAAACATAGGCCTATTATGTACAGAGTGAATTCATTATCACATCTAATTTTCAAAGGATTTAATCTATTAATCCAAAGATTTCAAAATCAAAAAAATAATGAAATAATGTCAAAATTTAAACATTTTTTTTTTAGGGATAAATATAAAACCATAATAAACAAAAAAAGAATTTAATGAAATTTTTCCCGAACGAAGCAGAGCCTCTAATTAAAATTTGCATGTATTATACAATTACATTTTAATCCCCCCACCCTCCTCCCACCTGCCCTTTGAGACACCGGAGAGGATAATTAACCGATGGGGGAGAAACAGACTTGATTGGATATGGAGAAGCTAAATATTTGCTCACAATGCCATTCCCCCATCCACACTCGCCCTATCCCCTCCTTCAAATTAATCCTCTTATCATTAATATATAATAAAATGATATAGTTTTGTATTTGAGTAATTTAATTTTGTTCATAATTTGTGGATTTATTTTATCATAGTATATGATAATGAAAAGTTAATTTATTTATAACTTTGATCATATATGAAATATTAAAGGAATAAAATATGTTGTTGTATATAAGCCTATAAGATAATAATTGAATCTAGTATATATTTATTATTAAAAAAAAATTTTTGAAAGCAAATTTTTTTATATGAGTAATCCGTCATAGAGGGAATGAATAGGAATAGGTTGAAAAAATCTATTTATTGTTGCAATATTACCATCTAAGGCTGAACGCACACCAATTGAGCAAAATGTTTTCGAACAAAACCGTTTTGTCCAAGAGCAAAACGTTTTGCTCGATACCAACGCACACCGATCGAGCAAAATGCTCAATGGCAAAACATTTTGTTCAATGATGTCGCATCATGTCTAATTGTGTTTTCTCTTCGGTGTGAGTTGACCCTTAGAAACAGTTTTAGACACAAACGTTTTTGCTCAATTGGTTTGCGTTCATATATTTATATATATACTCTGTGGTTTAGCCTAAGCTATCGGTTTTGGCTGGTCATACGCCTTGCAATCGATTCGATTATGATAGATAATCGATTATTATCCCATAATCGATTATGAAAAAGACCCGATTATTTCCCTATAAAATAAAAATGAGTTTATTTACAATAGCATCGGGTTTCTAGATTATTTACTAGTGGCTACTAGGGGTATACGATTATGGAAAAAATCTATTATCGATTATGTTAAATAATCGATTATTATCCAATAATTGAAAAAATCCATTTCATTCAACCTTTTACTTTCTCTTACCTCTATGTATATATGTTAATATAGAGAGATAAAGTATTGTCAAAAATTAGATGTCGAGGTTTTGATAGATATACGTTTTGAGGTCCCCTGAATCCAAAAGTGGTTTTCGCGACATGGTCTGTCTGTGAACAAAATATCTCAAGAACGGAAAGAGCAAGGAGGTTGAAATTTTATATTTAAGTTAGTCACCCCCCTGGGACGTGACACGAAGCTTTTGAACAAAATTAGCCAAAGAGTACTACTACTTTACTGATGTACTTTTTCAGTTTTTTTTGATTTTCTCTAAATTCGCTCCAACGATTTTTTTTTTAAATTCAAAAATCAATTATTTTTTAGATGCTCTTTAAAATGTATATTCTTATTTTGCTGTTGAAGACCACTTTACTCTTGCACTTCATAGGAAAGATACGAGAAATGATTGCCATGGTACAAAATATAAATATTTTCCCATATTTTTAAATTTTACATCTTGAAAATCGAATGTACCGTACTGTCGGAAACTAAATACATGTCGACACAAAAATCTGGTGTGACAAGCACAAAACACAACTTTCGATTACGGTAAAGAGAAAGTTGTGTGCTGTGCGACAGTCAAACCAGATTTTTTAATTTTATTGATAAAACAAAAACAATAATCATTTTTGAATATCTTATGGAATCTAAAGTGGCTTCTGAATTCCAAGAGATACCACTTTTTCCTGAACAGTTAATTAATATAACTTGTATCTAGAGACTCTTGAAAATAAGGGATCTAAGGATAAAAAATAATTATTTTATATCATAGACTTATTTAAAAAAAAATTTTATCTGAAGAGATGCGACTTGTTGAAAAGCACTTAAAAAAAAAGAGGATTTCATAATTGAATCAAAAGAAACTCGGGATCACCCTCTTGAATTGAAGTGAGTTGAGAAAAAAATTAATAAAAAGAGAACTTACAATAAAAGTTGATACAGGGTAATTGACAAGGCCATCGTATTTATTAATATTTAGTTGATCTGATATTTTCTTTTTGTTTCATGTGAGAAATTTCTTTAAATTCTATTTATTTGGGAAATAGGGAAAACACACGGATTGTCCAAAAACCCAATAAAAAAAAAAAAATTTCTGGCTACAGTTCTTAAATGACAAATATTGAATTTTCTTTATACATATTAATAAATTTGTCCTTTGTAAAACAAGAGGATAAGAGAATAGAGAGGGGGGGGCTTTTCCTTCGAGTTTAGGGGATGCAAGATGCCCGATCAAACAAAAACTCATCTTACGAAATATTTTTTATTTTAAACAAAATACTATTAAGTGATTTATCAAATATGCAGAAGGTTCTTTCCTGAAGATTTAGAACTAACAAGAAAAGAGGAGAAGATATTTCTTTCTAGCATGAAGTATAAAATAATGCAAAGTGGTCTTCAGAAGATTTCAATGACAAAATGAGAATATAACATTTTAAAGAGCGTGTAAAAAATAGTTGATTTATGAATTTAAAAAAAAAAATCGTTGGAGAGAATTTTGAGAAAATCGAAAAAATTGAAAAACTACATTAGTAAAGTACTAGTACTCTTTGGTTACTTTTGTTCAAAAGCTTCGTCGCACGTCCCAGGGCGGTGCCTAACTTAAATATAAAATTTCTACCTCCCTAGCACTTTCCGTTCTTAAGATATTTTGATCACAGACAGACCATGTAGCGAAAACCACTTTTTTTGATTCAGGGGACCTCAAAACGTGTATATCTATCAAAATCTCGACTTCGAATTTTTGACATTAATCTAATACTTTCTCTCTATATATATTAAAATATATAGAGGTAAGAGAAAGTAAAAAGTTGGTTACAAATTTGTCAAAATTCCCTAAACATAGTGTTACCATAATTTATTGAGGCCAAATTTGGACAGACGACTTCCGGGTGGTCTGGGGGTATGGAAAACTTTTTGAAAATTAGGCACTGAAATCTGCGTTTTTAACTATCCTGAGACGTGAAAAAAATATTATCAAACTTAGCTTGATTTATAAGCATTTGAATTAAAAAATAAGTATTATGGGGCACTTAAGGTACAGCGCGGAGTAAAATTCCCCAATTTGGTCAAGTTTTCACTTCATATTAGTAAAATCCGAACGCCAAAACAGACACGTGTTCCAATAAGCTTAAAGGGATCGGGCCCCTCAGAAGAAAAATTTCATGAAAATGCTTTTTTGAAATTTTTACCATGAAAATTATTTTTTATTAGAATTTTAAGGTTGGAGCGTAAAGGGCCCGGGCCCCGAGGATATAGCCCCCCCTCTGCGGCCCTTCAAATACCTTTAAATAATGGTGTAGAGGTACGTCTTGACAAAGAGTTGTAGTAGTGTTTATACGAATTTATCCTTCAAAATTCGATCCATTCAACTATTGCCTCTGTAGTATCTTCCAAATTCAAAGATAATATATATATTAACCGGCAGAATAAGCCTCTGAAACAAAAATTCAAACATATTATTAATTAAATTAAGACGAAGTATAATTTATAAGTAATATTAAATAATATCGCTCATATTCTTTGGTTGAATGTTAATGAATATATGATTTCTAGCGTGTTAGTAACAATTTTCAAAAGAGGGTGTTAAATTATGCAAAATATAATCGTTGTAACTCGCTCTAATTATCAAGCGAAACAAAACATTCGACGATTAATCACTCGATTTCTCATTAAAGTCATTTTTGTTCGTTAAATAAAGGAAAATGAAAGAGAGAAGCGAGACGCCTCAATTTTGAAATTTATTTAAAAGCCTTATAATTAATGTGATTTCTGTCAAAATTTTGACATAAAAAATCTCCAAGGCTTTAAGGAATATTTGTTTGAAAACATGAAAAATTAAGACTATGATCATTTTAACTTCTAATTAATCTTTGTTCTAATATTAAGAAAGATTTAAAGTATATCAGTTAAGTGGTTCGTTATCAATGAAAGTGAGCTTTAAGTTATTTTGCATCAATAAACAACGAGAAGATTTTAAATGTTTTTAAAATATATATCTACTATTCTAAAATTTATTTCAGGTATTTCGCTGCTGAACGGCGGGATCTAAGGAATTGCCGGAAGATTTAATCAAACCACCAATTCATATCAGAGATAATTTTATTGGTTAACGAGGATGCATCCTGATCGTTTCGGCAGATAATAGGCCTTCATCAGAACCATACTGAAATTTACGACAGTTTTTTACATTTACAAATACAATAATTTTACAATTATTTAGTCATCCGATTCTTACTTCTTCATCAATGATGAACTTATCTCTATATAAGCTTATATATATAAACAAAAATTTTTTCAAATGACAAAGCAAATATTTTTGATTGTTAATTATACAAGTTTTTGTTTTAATAGCCTTATAAAGAGTGAAAAAAAGAATAATGTATTTATTAAAAACAAAAACTTGTATAATTAACAATAAAAAATATTTGATTTGTCATTTGAAAAAATTTTTGTTTTTATATATATATATAAGTTCATCATTGATGAAGAGGTTAGAATCGGAATTTTATTTGAACTGTTTTGAAATAAAATTATTTATTTATTTTATATAGATTTGTTTCAATATTGCGCCCCTTAATTTCAAAATGATTTGTTAAAGAGTCTCTCGCCCTTTGCAAGTAATCCACAAGAGTCTCGAAAGCAGCAACAGCATGCAACAACAACGACGTCGTCGACGACGACGACAGTAAGGACCAAACGAAACCATTTGGGCATGCACAATAACTGTTCGAGAGTAGTAGGCTGGTATTCCCCAGCACCGCGACGACAACGCCCAAGTACCTCATTAAAGGGGACAGGCAGACGGAGAAGAAAGAACGACAGCTTCTTGCCATCCAAAGTCAACAAGAAGCAACCCCTTGCCTTCCATCCCTCTCAGTCCCAATCCCACCTGACTGCCTCTTATATACAATCTATTCGTGTGCATTGCGCTTGTTATATTAAGGGATTTTACGTTTGCTTAAGACGTTAAAGATGAATAGGAGTGAAAGAGAAGAAATGAAGGAATGAACACTTGAAAAAGAAGTGAAAAATAAAACATTTTTAACTAAATAAAAAATCTTTGGCGCAGAGGCTGAGGGGTAAGAGCCTTTTTAGGGACCAGCCAACAATTAATCGGAATATATGAGCGTGTATAAAAAAGGCCTTAGATGTAGAGACTTAACAAAGATTTTATTTATATATTGGTAGTAGCAGTAATTCAAAAATTATTAGGCATCTACTTGAATATACGAGTATTATAGATTTATTA
>JAKCPI010019454.1:0-11517 GCA_023213315.1 Euborellia annulipes
TCCTGAGTGGATTTGCTAAGTGTAGGCGTGCGGTGGATCGCTCTCTGTTTTTTTGTGATTTTTTATGGTATATTTGCATCCGATATTGAAGATATTTACACCCCCGAGAAGCAAATTTTACAACAAGTAGTGCTGAGATACCTTCTCCGGCGAGGCGGCCTAAGATTTGGTACAGGAGTGGTTTCTTTGAAAATTTACTGAGAAGTTGAGTAAATTTTTTTTTGCTTTTTATATAATCCCTATCTAATCCGATTTAGCTAATATTAGATATCTATTTTATGACTGAGTGCAGTATGGAATTATTATTTTGACTCCCAATAAATATCTATCAACTTAATACATAACTTTAATAGTATAGAATTTAAGTTAAAAAAAAAAAAAATTGAGTATTGAGAAAAAAAATAAAATAAATAAAATTCAAGGCTCTCTTTCCGTAAGACACCCCGAGGAGCCGCGGCGGTGTGAAGCATCCATTGGGTCCTTGATTCCCCCTCCTCACGTCACCCATGTTAATAACAAGACTAATGACTCAGTAAAACTCAAAAAAAAATTAAATTAATTGCTGATTATTTAAAAAAAAAAAAAAAAACTGAGATTAATTATTGCAATAAATTGAATAAAAAAAAAAAAAAATGGGTTCAAAGGACAAGGGTAGCACCGGTAGCCTCGACAGATTCGTGCAGAGAGAAAATCAACCTACTTTTAACAATGAAGATGGGGTAAGATCGCTGAAAAGAAAAGCGGAAGAGGAACATGGAGCGAGAGTCGACCAGAACATCTTACTAAAGGAAATACTGGAGGAAATGAAGATGATCAGAAGAGAGAATAAAGAAACAAACAAGAAACTGGATGAATTGACTGGAAAAATGGACGAGGAGAGGGAGAAGAAAGAGAGAGAGTTGGCGGGTTTGAGGGCTGAGATGGAGGAGCTGAGGGAGCAAATTGTGGACTGCAAGAGGAGAGAGGAGAGAAGGGAGAAACAAGAAAGGAGATTAAATATAATAGTAAGGGGAATAAAGGAGGAAAATCAGGAAAACAACAATGTGACAAAAGAAAAAATTAGCAAAATTATAAGTGAACAATTGGGATTGGGCAATGTGAGAGTTGAGTGCGCCGAGAGGCTGGGACAAAAGGCGGAAAACAGAACAAGATTGGTAAAAGCCAAAGTGGCCAATGAATTCGAAAAAGTGGAAATAATGAAGAATAAGTTCAAGCTAAAAAATACGCCTATATTTGTGGGGGACGATCTCACATATGAGCAGAGAGAAGGAAGAAGACATCTGAGAGAGAAGATGGTGGAGGCAAGAGCGAGAGGTGAAACTGCGTATATGAGAGGCGATGTCCTGACCATACATAGAGAGAGTAGATTAGTAAAATACAGATTTGAAGCGGGCCGGGAATACAAAAAAGAAGAAGAGGGGAATATGTCAAAAAACTGGAAAACAACAACGTTCGGACAAGAAGGTTACCACGGCCAGACGTAGCTGTTGGACCAAAAAAGATGATAATATGGAACACGGCCGGCTTATACAACAAGGACAACGAATTTTGGAACTTCTTAACAACTTTTGATATAATAATTTTGATTGAAACGTGGATGGAGAAAGAAAATCAGGCCTGGATAAATAATAAGTTAAAAAATAAGATATGTGTTCAAAGTAGATTTAGCGGTGAGAAATAAAAAGAGGGGAAGAGCTAAAGGAGGTCAACTAGTGGCCGTAAAGAACGAGTATAAGGAAAAATATAACATCGGTAAATGGAAAGATGGACTAATGATTACTTGGAAGAAAGGAATAGAGACAGGTCAGGTGTTCGTTGTGTACAACAATGGGGGAATGAAGGGAACAGTAAAGAATATAAAGGAGGAAATCGAAAAAATATCCAACGAACGGAATATGACAATAGTAGGAGACTTAAATGCAAGAATCGGAGAGGTGCAAGTCAATGAAGAAGAAGGAAGAAGATCAATGGACAAGACTATAAACGAAGAGGGGAAAAAATTAATTGAGTTGTGTCAAGAATATGGTTTGAAAATAATGAATGGTAATTGTGATGGAGATAGGGAGGGAAAATACACTTTTATAGGGGGTAACGGAGCATCAGTGGTGGATTATATTCTAACAATCGAAAAATACGGGTTCATCAAAGACCTTATGGTGGGGGACTCGGAGTATTCAGATCATCAGCCACTGTTGGTCTCTCTGGAAGAAGGAAAAGAAACAAAAAAAGCAAAAATAATTAAGAGAGCAACTTTAAGATGGGAGGTAAAGAAAGAAAAATCTTTTAAACAGGAGATTTCAAAAAGCTGGAAGGAAATAGATTGGTGTAACATGAACGCGGAAGAAAGAGTGGAAGAATATACAAAATTGATGAAAGCAGTAGCGAAAAAGCTAAAATTGAAGAGAGTACGAAAAGAAAGACAGTGGTATAATCGAGACTGCATTGCGAAGAGAAAGGAAGCACGGAGGTATTTAAAGAAATTCCAGATTTCAAATAGTGTGGGTGACCGCAAAAGATATGTGGAGGCGAAGAAAGAATTAAAGGGGTTAATAAAAAAGCGGAGGAGACAAGAAATCGAGGAAGATTGGAAAAAGATAAAAAACAGTAAGAACAATAAAGACTTCTGGGAAGTTATTAACAAGTACCGAAAGAATAAGAAGAGGAAACTTTGCGAAGAAGACATAGATGTGAAGATCTGGCGACACCACTTCATGGAGGTGCTATACGGATCCGAAGAATTCATAAGTTTAAATTTCCCGATGGATGCCAAGGAAATAGAGGAGGGGGAGGAAATGGAAATCAATAAGGACTTAAAGGAAGAGGAAATTATCAACGAGATAAAAAATCTAAAGAAAAACAAAACACCGGGGGAAGACGAGATCCTAAATGAGTTCATCAAAATTCTGGACAAAGAAAAGATAAAGGCAGTTCTCCAAACAATGAATGAGATATGGAAAGAGGGAGTGTTACCGAGATGCTGGAGAAGCAGCGAGATAATAACAATACATAAAGGAGGAAATATCAGGGATCCTAAGAACTACCGCGGCATCTC
This sequence comes from Euborellia annulipes, assembly GCA_023213315.1. NCBI lineage: Eukaryota > Metazoa > Arthropoda > Insecta > Dermaptera > Anisolabididae > Euborellia > Euborellia annulipes. The sequence goes on from JAKCPI010019454.1 coordinate 3,053, forward strand.
CCTATTATCTAGCCTCTACAAACTTATGGTAAACATCCTTAACAAAAGATTAAGAGGATGGTGTGAGGAAAATGAAGTGTTCACTGAAAGCCAAGCAGGATTTAGACGGGGACACAGTACAGGTGATAATATTTTCATCCTGAATTCAATAATAAATGAAAAGTTGAAATTTAAACAAGGAAAAGTTTACGCTATGTTCCTGGACTTCAAGGCAGCATTTGACTCGGTAGAGAGAACAATTTTGATAGAGAAGTTGATTAAGGTCGGATTAAGGGGAAGATTTCTAAAATTTTTGATAGAGCTGTACAGGGAAACCCGCTGCAAAATAAAAACAAAGGAATCGGTTTCTAAGGAATTCTTCACCAATAGAGGGGTGAGACAAGGTTGCCCATTGAGCCCGATTCTTTTCAACTTATATGTCAACGATTTCGAAGATGAGTTTGTGAAGAGGAAGGTGGGGGGAGTGGTGATAGGTGGAACGAAGATATTTTGTTTAAAATATGCAGATGACATGGTGGTACTAGCAGAAGATAAAGAAGAAATGACAGAGATGGCCAAAATAGTAAGCAAATACACAGAGAAGAACGGAATGACTCTAAATGCTAAAAAATCCAAAATAGTTGTGTTCAAGAAAGGAAGCGGAAGAAGGAGAGAGGGCGAAAAATGGCAGTACAAGGGCGAAGCGTTAGAAACGGTGAAATCATATAACTACCTTGGCCATAAGTTCGCAGCAAGCGGATCTCCAAGGGAACACATTAAGACGCAGGCAGGAAAGGCTTTAGGAGTAGCCAATCAATTGTGGTCCGTCTATAGGAGGAGCCAACTGAGAGGTTTTGTCGAAAAAGCAAGACTTTATGACTCGCTCATATATTCAATACAAGCATATGGCCTGGAAACTTGGGGTTGGAAGAGGTCGGATGAAATGGAACGAATCCTTGGAAGATATTTCAAGGGAGTCCTAGGTTTAGAGAGAAATACTCCGGATTATCTATGGAAGATAGAGGCAGATATTTGGAGCATAGAGACGAGGAATTTCTGCAGGATGGCCAAGACGATATATCGGATCGTTGCAATGGAAGAAAGAAGATGGCCAAAGATCTGCCTAAAAGAATGCGTCAGAGGCATATTAAATAGAAACGCCTCAAAATGGGGAAAAGAGATGGAGAAGGCGTTAGAAGAGGTGGGAAGCCCAGGAGTCTTGAAGATGATCCTAGAAGATAGAGAAGAGGAGGTAAGAAGAGAGTTAGAGGCTGCAATGAAAAAGAAAATTCAGCAAGAGACACAAAAGAACTGGAACCGCATTGACCAGTCAACGTATAGTCCCCACTATAGAAAAGTGAAGAATGATCTGGGGCTGGAGCAGTATCTGAAGGATGATAGGCTACCCTACAAAGAAAAGGTAACATGGACTAGGATAAGGTTAGGCAGTGGACTCCCGTGCTGCAGGAGTTGGTTGAAGACCGAGAAATGCAGGCTATGCAACGCCGAGAAGGAGACATTCAGCCACATCTTCGAGTGCGCCTCCGTGCGAGCGGAATTACCTCAGAAAACGCGAGAATTCCTGGAGGGAAGCAGTAAGATAGCGAAGAGAGAAGAAGGCTGGGAGTGGATGATAAGGGGCGAAATAAAGGAAGAGATAGTGAAGATGTGGGAAACGTGGGAAAGACTAAAGAGAGAGAAGGTCGGTAGAGAGAGGTGCGAGTGAAATATGCAAAACTTCAATTTTACACGCATGTTTGTAAATATTATAGTTGTATCGATCCCCAAACCCTAAATAAGGGAGGGGGTGGAAGTCAATAAAAATTATTATTATTATTATTATTAATATATATATAATAAACACAATGTAATAATTATTTATTTTTTCTTTAGACAAATCTAAATTTTAATTAGCATTATTTTTAATATAAGTTATCTCAAATTGGGAATTGAATTTTTTTTTTTTTTTATCTTTTTGTAAAAGTTTTCATAAAAGCAAGCGATTTTTTGTTTCTTTTTAATTATGATATTTTGAACATCTTTTCTATGGCATTCTTTTCAATACAAAAGGGACCTTTGTCACAGCAACAACAACAAGAAGCAATTTCCTTAATGAAATTTTTTTCCTTTTTTTTATGAAATATTAGATTAAACCATATTCTTTTACAAAATTGAAAGATTTTTATATAGGATCTTAAGTTAATAAAATATATAATATACAATATATATTTTCATGAGAAAGGAAAAAAAAAGGTGTTCTATGCTTGTCACATCAGATTTATTGTTTCGACATTTGTTTAGTTTACAGTAGTCAAGGGCGGATACAAGGTGAAGGGGGGTAAAGGGGGAGAAAAAAATACTTTTTTTCGAAAAAAAAAATGTATTTTTAATGTAAAATTTTAAAAATTAATACTTAAAAATTTGATTTGTATTTATATTCTTTCAAACAAGTACAAAATGCGCCTTTAAATTACCGAAATTAAGAAAAAAATGTGTGCTGTGCGACTAGTCACTCCAGATCCCCCCCCCCCGAGAAACACCTCTGGATCCGCCACTGACAGTAGTACGGTATATTATTATATATATTTTTTTTTTTTTTATTTATTTGCCCCTCCCAGGCTAAAGCCATTGAGTAAAAATATATAATACAAAATAAAATAAAATAATACAATAACATAACCGGGTATATTATTATTATTATCTGGGGAGAAGTTGCTCTTGATGTTCTAAGTTAGGACAAAGCAAGTACAGTGTGAGACAATATTAAGTCCCACCCATTGGTTTTCTACTTGTGATTATTTCATTGTTTTTTTTTGTTTTTTTTTTTTTTTTTAAAGAAAATGGAAATCTTTATTGGAAATTTTCTAGGTTTGAAGCATGAAAGTTTCCATTAAAAAATATATAATATTTTTTTTAAAAACAATGAAATAATCACAAGTAGAAAACGCTTGAGTGGGACTCAATATTGTCCCTCAATGTACAAGAGCAGGAAAGAGATCGTTAGTTTCCACGGTGTGCCAAAACAAACGGTGTCTGATGTGATCATATGTTTTAAGGAGTCGGTCAAAACCAAGGACTGCCTTCGGAACGCACTACCAACACGCATGTAATCGAAAATTGATCCCAAAATTAATAATTTTTCAAGATGTCACTTATTTCTATTGTAAATAAGTACACATTTTTGAAATAAAATATGAATTTTTTCCAACCTAACTAATCATCGCGTACGTGCACCGAGTACCGATACGAGTATTTTTTTTGACCGATACCTACTTGGTACTCGATTCCAAAGTATCGATTCAAAAAGTACTTGGTATCGAAAGAAAAGTATCGAGTAAGTTCTTGTACTTACTCGTATCGTTTCATCCCTACCCATGGGTCTAGCTTTATTTTGATCTTTAATTTATTTAAAATTATTATACCGGTACATTTATATACCGGTATATATTAGACTAAAGTTCTTGTCCAAACTAATTAATGTCTTTGATGTCTACCAGTTTATCTCTTTCCGTCAAAGAGATGGGGGATGTAGAGAGTGGGGGAAATCAGTGTCTCTGAGTTTATCGTTCGTCTGTTCATCGTTAGGACAATTAAATGTTTGAAAAGTGACCACCAGATGGCGGCCAAGTTTGCCAACTTCCGTTTATTCCTAAAAGCTTTGCTAGTAATTAGTATATAAACTAAATTTGTTAAATTGCACATATTATGTTTGAGTTTAAGGGTGAAAGGGACCCGGAACTAGCGTTTAGATTAAGATTAAAAGTTTTATTTAATAAAAAAGTAAAAAAAAAAATTAAAATATTCATTGAAGTATGATCTTCATGCTCCATTTATTTTTCAAACAATAACAGATATTTATATGAGAGTATTGTATGAGCACATTTCTTTGTGAAAATCTTTTTTATATTTAAAAAAAAAATGATTTTTATAGGTACATACAATGAGCGCCAAAGTTAAGTTCCACCCATGCATTTTCTACTTGTGATTAATTCATTGTTTTTATAAAAGAAAATGAAAATTTTTATTGGAAAGTTGTTTGTTTGAACTATGAAAGTTTCCATTAAAATATATATATAATATTTTTTCAAAAACAATGCAATAATAATTAATAATCACAAGTAGAATAGATATATTACTAGATACATACAGTATACAGGTATACTATTTTACTAGATTTCCTTTTAGATTATGAGTGGAAAAAAAGAGAAAAATAAAACGCCATTTTGTTAGCTTAGGTCTTAAAATTTTAAGATCTAAAATATTTCAAATTAAACCATATATAGACTATATACTTGTATATACTGTAGTTTACATCACTATTTTTGATGAAGTCTCTTGGGCTAATTCACTCTTAAACATGGACATATTTTTATTCCTCAACCATCAAAAAATATCATCTTAGATAGATAGGACTCAAAGAGAGAGAAATGGAGTTGAGGTTATAACACTCAACCAAATAGAGAGCGCTGGCAGTCTCGTCACGTGGTCTAATGACGTCACGTTTTTTTCCTTTTTTTTCGTATTGCGAAGTAGGAAAAGGAATGAGTGGAGTTTGGTAGGGCTTTCAACAACCAAAAGGAGATTTTTCATATTATTACGCTTAAAACCGCACCGGAAAACTAATAAATTCGCCACCAGCGCAAGACCTAAAAGACCCGAGATAAAAAATTCTTTTTTATCCTTTTTTTTTTTAAACACACATTTATGTCACAAAATGATGTTTTATTTGTTAATATAAACTTTAAAAAAGAACTAATATATTTATTTTTATATGGTCTAATGATATAATGTGTATATAAAATAAAACGCTTTGGTGACAAAATAGGCTCCATTTTAGTGTCTTTTTTAACTCAGGTAAATATAAGTGGTAGTAAAAAATAAAAATAAATAAATAAAGAAATTTACTAACAAGATATATAAAATTAAATTTTACATGATTTTTTTTAATTATTAAAAAAACATTACTATTATTTTAGTAGTTTGTATGTTAGTAACGACAATATAATAAGTCAGATTTTTTTGCTTTATCTCAGAACTCTTTATTTCGGTTATTCTACGGTAACGTAAAGAATCTAAACTTATTAACAAATCCCAAAAGAGGAGATTTTTAATACTTTATAATATTATCAATATATGTTGGATGTAGTTTGGAGGGAAAGTGGTGTAGGTTTTCCGTGAAACATATTTATAAGTAAAATTATTTAGTAAGTTATATGTGAGGTTTCACTTGTAAGTTATAAATGAAAGAAATATTGAATTTCTAACTCGATATATTTCGGGCTATTAACCCATCTTCAGGAGTACATGTGAATGAGTGTCTCAGTCACATGTACATGTGACTGAATGAGTGACTCAGTCACATGTATGCACTCCTGAAGATGGGTTAATAGCCCGAAATATATCGAGTTAGAAATTCAATATTTCTTTCATTTATAACTTGTTAGTGAAACCTTAGTACCTGATTTTCTGTTTCTAGGTGTTCTTCAGAATATATTTCTTCTGATCTTTTATGTAATGTTTTGATGACTCCATATTTTTGTGATGGATGGTAGTGGTAATCGGCATGAACATATTTGTTTGTGTATGTTGGTTTTCTAAAAATATCAAAAATTAATTTATCTTCTTTCTTTTTTACATCAAGAAACGGTATAACTTGCCATCAACATCCCATTCAACAGTAATTTTATATTATTGTGAATCTCGTTCGCTATTTCCAAAAATTAAGTGAAAGAATCCTCATAAACTAATAGCCTCTATGAATTTGATTTCACAAACTGGCTATATTAAAATTCAAGCACGAAAGTATATGAAAAACGATTGAAAATTCATAATGTCGAATATTTTCTTGTTATATTTTGAGATTTAGGACGAATAATTAGAATTTCTACTAATGCTAAGCTGTCCATGGGAATAGTTAAACATCTTATTAAGACAGGGGAGGGGTAAAGGGTCAATTTTGTTTTAGGGAATAACCACTTGTTGCGTGAAAATTCTATGTAAAGATCACTACATGTAAAATAATCATGTATCTACAATGTTCTACCTACTAACATGAAAACAAATTTTAAACTTAGACGACGCTTCTATTGCCCCTAGATCCGACAATAACAACAATTTATACAACCTTTTGTAAAAGACAAAGGAAAAATATACTACTCCGCGTATTTATATTAATTGTTGAGTCGGTTGTTTTTCGTTCCCTTAGCGTTGCGATGTTAAGTTAACATCGATCTTAAGAGACTCCTCGGATGCTTTTTATGTATCCCTTTTTGGATATCCCCTTGGGGAATTGCCGTCCGATACAGAAAGAGAAAGGAAAGAGAGAGGAGATAAACCAATTGCGTCAGGCAAAGACTCTCAGGCCGAGCTTACTCAAATGGAGGTTCATTATTTTTATTTATTTCCCTCCCAACTCACTTACTTTAAACAAGAATTAACTTAACTCTCTTTTTTTTCTTTTTCCCTCTGTGTTACTATATCATATTATCCTAAAAAAACAACATTTAAAGATCAGCTAGACGAAATCATGCCACAATTCTATCTCTTAATTCTAATAAAAAAAAATAAAAATGAAATTTTTAATAAGAGAATTTAATTTAATTAATTATACAGTATAATAAAAAATTTTATTCTTAATAAAATTTTAATTAAATTATTTTCCTATTAAGATTAAAGAATTTAAGTAAATGAGGATAATTAAAAAATATCTTTCTTCCTTACCCTTTTTTAGCAGGAATTTTTGTATATTTCTTAGGAAAATATTTAATAAAGGTTTATATAAATGTAGGCCGTCGCACAGAGATTTGAAAAAAGTTGGCCAAAAATAGAAAAAAAAGTTTTAGATTTGAGTGAAAATTGGTATTTAAGGGTTTTTAAGGTCGCTGATTACAAATTTTATAAAATTTATATACTTTAATAATTTGCAGTGACGGATCATATATGGCAATCCCTTCATTAAAAACTAATAGATGTATTTTGAAATATTTTATTTAGAATAATATAAAATTTTATAAAAATCAGAGCCCTTGGGGAGAGGGGGCAAATCCCCCTGCCCCTCCCCAAATAACGTCACATAAATAATAAATAAGGAAATGTTATTTAATATCCTCACTATTTTAATATTCTCTATTTATTTTTTTGTTTTATGATAGCACGCCATGATAGCTAAGCAATATGGTTGCCTATACTCAAGGCAATTAATCAAAATTATCAAACTTTTTTTACCTTTTATTATTCATTATTTTAATAAATATAGTGTTACAGCTCTCACAATTATTATGATGTCACTATAGTTTCTTGAGTCTCTGCAAAATATTTTTAATGTAGTGGCGTATTCTGAATCTGAATTTAATTTTTAATTTTGCACTTTAATGCAAGAGATATTAATAAAAACTAATAAATTTTGTAAAAATCCTTATTTTATTTCAGAAATTTTAGAGATGTAAAGAGGCTAGACGTAGCCTTCACTCTCTTTTATAGTTTAATTTCTTATTTCCCTCGCTTATCCTTCAAATTTTTATTTATATCCATCAACATTTTGTTAATGTTTGATTATGGCAATTTCTCATCTTTCCTTTTTTTTATGGACCATTATATGAAATAATGTTTCTTTAATTTTCTGTCAACGTATTTTATTGCCAATAAGTATTAAGGCTTTCAATAAAGTCAAAAAGAGATAAAAAATAGGTGAGATATTTATTTTATTTTAAAGATTTAATGAATCATATATCATAGAGTTTTAGAGAGATCTCTAAAAGATAAACATTTATTTTACTTTAAATCAATCTTTTGAAAATTAGTTCAATATTTTTTCATAAGAATAAAAGAAAGGCCTTTATCTTACTCAGGGGCTTACATCTGGATGACAACTGTAGGTATTATTAGACGGCGTTTTTTTGAGAGAGAAAATTTTCATTCTACACAATCATCGTCTCCGATTTGTTCCCATTCACTCAGCAGCTAGTGCGTTAGGAAATAACTATTATGTTGGCAGGAGACCCTACGTTGCCTACCTCCCCTTGATGAGTGTGAAATTCCTGTGCAGGTTACTATTTAATTAACAACGAATTAACCAAGCTCAGGCTTGAATTTCTTCAATTTCTATTATCTCATCCTTTCCCCCTCTCCTAATCAAGCGTTGCTTAAAATGTTTTTTGGAACGAAGTTCTTTAACGCAGCTTACGCAGGGTGAATTGGGAGAAAATGTAACGTAACAAAAACACGTTCCTAACAAAAATGCGTTCCCAGCGCTCGAGCGACGGCGGAGGAAGGCAAGAGTCTTGGCGAGGTCACGTCCACCTTCTCTTTATTTCCTTCTATCTACCGTAGGCGGGAAATTGCTCGCCAAAGGCGAGCAAGACGTTTCACCGGGCGCAGCTCCCTGGCTAGACGGGCTTCGGCGGGCTTTCCGTCTATTTAAATAATATTCATATTAAATTATATTCTGAGTTGAAGAAAAGGCGCGAGGAACTTCGTTCCTGTCGAGG
>JAKCPI010019455.1:0-10777 GCA_023213315.1 Euborellia annulipes
TGCAAGTCAATGAAGAAGAAGGAAGAAGATCAATGGACAAGACTATAAACGAAGAGGGAAAAAATTAATTGAGTTGTGTCAAGAATATGGTTTAGAAAATAATGAATGGAATAATTGTGATGGAGATAGGGAGGGGAAAATACACTTTTATAGGGGTAACGGAGCATCAGTGGTGGATTATATTCTAACAATCGAAAAATACGGGTTCATCAAAGACCTTAGGGTGGGGGACTCGGAGTATTCAGTTCATGAGCCACTGTTGGTCTCTCTGGAAGAAGGAAAAGAAACAAAAAAAGCAAAAATAATTAAGAGAGCAACTTTAAGATGGGAGGTAAAGAAAAAAAAATCTTTTCCAAACAGGAGATTTCAAAAAGCTGGAAGGAAATAGATTGGTGTAACATGAACGCGGAAGAAAGAGTGGAAGAATATACAAAATTGATGAAAGCAGTAGCGAAAAGCTAAAATTGAAGAGAGTACGAAAAGAAAGACAGTGGTATAATCGAGACTGCATTGCGAAGAGAAAGGAAGCACGGGAGGTATTTAAAAGAAATTCCAGATTTCAAATAGTGTGGGTGACCGCAAAAGATATGTGGAGGCGAAGAAAGAATTAAAGGGGTTAATAAAAAAGCGGAGGAGACAAGAAATCGAGGAAGATTGGAAAAAGATAAAAAAACAGTAAGAACAATAAAGACTTCTGGGAAGTTATTAACAAGTACCGAAAGAATAAGAAGAGGAAACTTTGCGAAGAAGACATAGATGTGAAGATCTGGCGACACCACTTCATGGAGGTGCTATACGGATCCGAAGAATTCATAAGTTTAAATTTCCCGATGGATGCCAAGGAAATAGAGGAGGGGGAGGAAATGGAAATCAATAAGGACTTAAAGGAAGAGGAAATTATCAACGAGATAAAAAATCTAAAGAAAAACAAAACACCGGGGGGAAGACGAGATCCTAAATGAGTTCATCAAAATTCTAGACAAAGAAAAGATAAAGGCAGTTCTCCAAACAATGAATGAGATATGGAAAGAGGGAGTGTTACCGAGATGCTGGAGAAGCAGCGAGATAATAACAATACATAAAGGAGGAAATATCAGGGATCCTAAGAACTACCGCGGCATCTCCCTATTATCTAGCCTCTACAAACTTATGGTAAACATCCTTAACAAAAGATTAAGAGTATGGTGTGAGGAAAATGAAGTGTTCACTGAAAGCCAAGCAGGATTTAGACGGGGACACAGTACAGGTGATAATATTTTCATCCTGAATTCAATAATAAATGAAAAGTTGAAATTTAAACAAGGAAAAGTTTACGCTATGTTCCTGGACTTCAAGGCAGCATTTGACTCGGTAGAGAGAACAATTTTGATAGAGAAGTTGATTAAGGTCGGATTAAGGGGAAGATTTCTAAAATTTTTGATAGAGCTGTACAGGGAAACCCGCTGCAAAATAAAAACAAAGGAATCGGTTTCTAAGGAATTCTTCACCAATAGAGGGGTGAGACAAGGTTGCCCATTGAGCCCGATTCTTTTCAACTTATATGTCAACGATTTCGAAGATGAGTTTGTGAAGAGGAAGGTGGGGGGAGTGGTGATAGGTGGAACGAAGATATTTTGTTTAAAATATGCAGATGACATGGTGGTACTAGCAGAAGATAAAGAAGAAATGACAGAGATGGCCAAAATAGTAAGCAAATACACAGAGAAGAACGGAATGACTCTAAATGCTAAAAAATCCAAAATAGTTGTGTTCAAGAAAGGAAGCGGAAGAAGGAGAGAGGGCGAAAAATGGCAGTACAAGGGCGAAGCGTTAGAAACGGTGAAATCATATAACTACCTTGGCCATAAGTTCGCAGCAAGCGGATCTCCACGGGAACACATTAAGACGCAGGCAGGAAAGGCTTTAGGAGTAGCCAATCAATTGTGGTCCGTCTATAGGAGGAGCCAACTGAGAGGTTTTGTCGAAAAAGCAAGACTTTATGACTCGCTCATATATTCAATACAAGCATATGGCCTGGAAACTTGGGGTTGGAAGAGGTCGGATGAAATGGAACGAATCCTTGGAAGATATTTCAAGGGAGTCCTAGGTTTAGAGAGAAATACCCCGGATTATCTATGGAAGATAGAGGCAGATATTTGGAGCATAGAGACGAGGAATTTCTGCAGGATGGCCAAGACGATATATCGGATCGTTGCAATGGAAGAAAGAAGATGGCCAAAGATCTGCCTAAAAGAATGCGTCAGAGGCATATTAAATAGAAACGCCTCAAAATGGGGAAAAGAGATGGAGAAGGCGTTAGAAGAGGTGGGAAGCCCAGGAGTCTTGAAGATGATCCTAGAAGATAGAGAAGAGGAGGTAAGAAGAGAGTTAGAGGCTGCAATGAAAAAGAAAATTCAGCAAGAGACACAAAAGAACTGGAACCGCATTGACCAGTCAACGTATAGTCCCCACTATAGAAAAGTGAAGAATGATCTGGGGCTGGAGCAGTATCTGAAGGATGATAGGCTACCCTACAAAGAAAAGGTAACATGGACTAGGATAAGGTTAGGCAGTGGACTCCCGTGCTGCAGGAGTTGGTTGAAGACCGAGAAATGCAGGCTATGCAACGCCGAGAAGGAGACATTCAGCCACATCTTCGAGTGCGCCTCCGTGCGAGCGGAATTACCTCAGAAAACGCGAGAATTCCTGGAGGGAAGCAGTAAGATAGCGAAGAGAGAAGAAGGCTGGGAGTGGATGATAAGGGGCGAAATAAAGGAAGAGATAGTGAAGATGTGGGAAACGTGGGAAAGACTAAAGAGAGAGAAGGTCGGTAGAGAGAGGTGCGAGTGAAATATGCAAAACTTCAATTTTACACGCATGTTTGTAAATATTATAGTTGTATCGATCCCCAAACCCTAAATAAGGGAGGGGTGGGAAGTCAATAAAAATTATTATTATTATTATTATTATTATTATTATTAAAAACAAGACAAAAGACCAAATCAATTTTCGATGACCGTTATGTCCTGAAAATGGGCACAAGGCGTTCCCGAAACGTCAATATTTAAAAAAGATTTTTATTCCAAGCGCTGGCTGACTACATCCTCCTGCACCTGATAATTATCACTCAACCACCGAATTGTTTCTTTTCAATGAAGAATGGAAATGGCTGTGATGATAATTTAATAAGGAAAGCTATGAGCAGGGCAGCCAGCAGAAATAAAAAAAAATTTATATTATTTCGTCGACTTTTCGAGAGCGCGTCGCTCCCATCTTCAGGACTAAATAATTCTTGGACAAAAGTTGGTTAACACAACAGATACTACCAATATGTATATTGTGCATAATATTTTAACAAGTTCAACAATTATTTCGTCCTGAAGATGGGAGCGACGCGCTCCCCTGAAACGTCGACCAAATAATATAAAAAAAGTTTTTTTATTTCTGCTGGCTGCCCTGCTCATAGCTTTCCTTATTAAATTTTTTTCTTTTCATAATAATTTTTATTTTTTGAACTATAAATTAACTTGGTCACTATTATAAAATGGACAAATCAATGAAATTCGTTTGAGTAGCAGGTCACATGGCTGCTTTAGCAAGGAGACTGAAGAGAAGACAGTTAAAGATGCGTACGCTCTCCCCATCTAACCAAGACGTCTGTTCTTAGTGATACAACAAATGAAGTAAAAATTATTACCAAATTATAGGAAGACTGGGACATACAAGTATAGCATAAGAGGGTACAAATTCTCTTTGATTGATCCCAGAGTAGGCTCTTTATCTTGTACTAAAAGATTAACGCTGGTAGAATCTAAAAGACCGTATCCAGCGCTCCTCAAAAGAATTGGCATTAGAGAAAAAGATGAAAGCATATGTGACGCAAATATAGTTGCATTCAATTTGAATTATCTTTTATTTACTCCAATTCGGACAGAAAGGAGTTTGAGGAATGACTCCGAAGAAAAAGATCCCAACACCAGTGGTCCTTTCTTCAGAAAAATTTGAATTCCAAAAGAATATTTATTTATAAATTTTTTGTGAAAATAACAATCCTATCTAATTTGCGAAGCCCATCAAAGGCAGGCGGTGCGACTAGTTAATTAAATAAATTAAAAAATAATAATAAATAAATGTTAGATCATCCAAAACAAGCTTTCTGATTGTCTAGAGCAAGAATGTATTAAAGCCAATACATAGCAACAACGAAGAGAAATTTAAACGAGCAACTTGTGACAAATTTCGATAACAATCATTTCACTATTATTGATACCATGATCGTTTTTATTGATACTTTACCTGAAAATAAACATAAAACAAGAACAAGTGAGCGAATATTGTCAATGAATGATATCGATCTAAATTATTTTGAAATTCTGATATGTATCTTTATAGATGCATCAAAACGCCCACGTGTGTGATGAACAGAAGAGAGGAGAGAAAGAGAGAGAGAGAGAGAGAGAGAGCGCCCCCCCCCCCGGCAGACAGGCGATCCGTCTTTTCTTGCTCCTGCTCCTGCTCCTTTTGCCGCCAATCATACAAATAGATCTTCTTCTTTCTCAAATTAATGATCCACATATGCGTCTCTATAAATCCATCTCTAGAATATAATTAATTTGCTTTTATCGTTTGGAATTTATTTTTTTGTTCTCAACAAATGACATTTAGGATTTTTTAATTTAAACTATTTAGTTCCGTTAAGGCTAGTCGGAGAGAAAATCAGCCATCAAAAGCAAGGACAAGAAGTGCTGAACATCGGATGGGTGAACGTAATTATTAGAGTCTAGGGCGACATGGAGAGAATTCTAGGAATGGCTAGTTAAAAGAAATCTGCTCCCGATTTCGGTGTCTGATTTACTGCTCCCCCACCCCCACCCCCTGGACGCCCTTGGCGCCAGTCAGTCAGACGCATGTGAACATCTGACACCTCGGGGAGTTTTTCTAACGTTAAAGCAAAACTGGACCCGTCCAGTTGATTGTCTCTCCCTGTTTAGTGACCTTTTATTTCATTTCAAGCCTTTTTTCTTGTCGAGCTCGAGAGTCGCTTGCTGTCAAACGCTCAATACCTGACTGACCTAGTCAGGTGAAATTTATGATTTTGTTCTTTGCAAGCGAGAGAAGGAAAAAAAAACGTGGTGGAAAAGGTGTGGGAAACATAAAGCAATCAGTAAATTATTATTCTTTTTTTCTTCCATCAATTATTTTAATTAAATTGAGAATCTTTGATTGGATTCGATCCAATCAATCAAAAGTATTTAAAAAAAATGCATTTCAATGAATTTGTAATAAATTAAAATCACACAACACACAACTTTCTTTTACCTTGGGTAATTGAAAGTTGTGTTATATTTATATTTTGTTACCATAGCAACCATTTCTCCTATCTTCCGATGCATATTTTTACTTTCTCTTACCTATGTATATATGTAATATATATATATTACTTTCTCTTACCTATGTATATGTAATATATATATAGAGAGAAAGTATTGGATTCATGTCAAAAATTCGATGTCGAGATTTTGATGGACTTCACGTTTTGAGGTCCCCTGAATCCAAAAAGTGGTTTTCGCGACATGGTCTGTCTGTGTGTGGGTGGGTGGGTGGGTGTGTGTGTGTTCAATTTTAAGCATGAAGGAATTGAGCTACGAGGTTGAAATTCTATATTTAACTTAAACACCCCCCGGGACCGGAAAAATAAGCTTTAATCAAAATCGGCCAAAGATTACTAGTACTTTACTGATGCACTTTTTCAGTTTTTTTCGATTTTCTCAAAATTTGCTCCAACGATTTTTTTTAAATTCAAAAATCAATTATTTTTTAGATGCTCTTTAAAATGTATATTCTCATTTTGCGATTGAAATCTTCTGAAGACCACTTTACTCTTGTATTTCATAGGGAAGATAGGAGAAATGGGTGCCATGGTAACAAAATATAAATATTTTCCCATACTTATAAATTTTACATCTGAATTCAAATGTTCCTTACTGTCGGGAACTAAATATATGTCGACACAAAATCTGGTGTGACAGCACAGTACACAACTTTCGATTACCGAAGGTAAGAGAAAGTTGTGTGCTGTGCGCCAGTCACACCAGATTTTTATTAGTTCTTTTATAATTGTTTTAATTTGTTTCATATCGGCTTGTATCAAAGCTCTTAAGATGGTATAGTCAGGGCCACAAGTGCCTGATCTGCTCGAGAGTGGAGATAAAGTCAGTCAAAGTTTTTTTTTTTTTTGCTTTATTGAACAACAACAATGTCGTAATTGAATATTTGTTATAGCTGTAGTATTATGTTAAAGATGATAAGGAATAATTTCCAAAGAAGAATGCAGCCAAATTTATTTCATTTAATTTTAATAAAAATTCTTAATCACTTGCTGACGTTTCGGTTCGGGTTTGAACCATCATCGGAGCTGTGATTTTGTCTTTATGTTTTTAAACAATACATTCAAACTATTATGGTAGTATAGATAGAGCAAATTAATTCGCTCAGGAGCACACATCTTGTGGGTACGTGGATGGCGACCATGAGCTGCCCGAGCTGGGACAAGCATTCCTTCTGTTCTTTGTATGTCTGCCTCATTCTTCCTCTTTTCAACAGGCGTCAGACCGTGCGACAGGCCGGCCTGTTCTATCCTTCTCGGTCGCAAAAACGTATGATAGGTGGGGTTAAAGGGAAATGAGGTCCGCCGACCCCGCATAGTGGGAATAAGGCGAGGATGGAAGAAGAAGAAGATAGAGCAAATTAATATTATAATATAAAATAGTTGAATAGAATCTCAAAATATTTTTATGTAATGACAGGAAATAGAGCCTAGTACATAGGAGCAGGACGATAGCTCCGATGATGGTTCAAACCCGAACCGAAACGTCAGCAAGTGATTAAGAATTTGTATTAAAATTAAATGAAATAAATTTGGCTGCATTCTTCTTTGGAAATTATTCCTTGAACAACAATGTCGACATTTCGGCCGATTCTTCCACACTTTATCAGGACATGTGCTTTGTCTGCATCGAGTATTGTGAGGCTCTTGGCAACTCCTGACATTTCTTCTTTAACAAAATTTGTTTATATTATAGGAGTAAGTTTTATTGTATATTTAGAACAAAAAATACATGAATAGTATACCCGAGTTAATACTGTAATTTTTCACCTATTCCCTATATGGACCCTGTTATGCATTAGTGTGTCAAGCGCCAAAAAAAAAATCAAAAATTGAGTTAAGCACGGAATATTGTTTCAAATGCTATAATTAATAGTATTTTTTATGCAATATGTCCTAAAAAATGTATATTTAATGTTACTTGCACAATTGAAAAAAAAATTATACTTAAATAATCCAATGAAAACAAAAAACTTTAATGTTAATTTTCTCAAAACTCGGTAGATGGCGCTTGACACACTAATGCGTAACAGGGTCCATATATGATTCTTCTATATTCTTCAAGCGAGAGGCTGTGCATCGGGCCGGTTTGATATTTCACTCGGATTCTATTTAATTTTTGTATCAAGGCAAAGTCAAAAAAGATAAAAACCAGAAGCACCAGTTAATTTAAAGGCTGCTAAGGAGGTTTCACGAGAAGAAATCCAAAACGCAAGCTCCTATTCCAAGGTCATATGCCACTGTTTAGAACATTTTTGTTTTTTGTTTTTTTTGACTTGCACTTTTTCTAATTAAACAGAAGTAAGTTTTAATCGAATTCTCTCTCCCCCCTTTTATTTTAGCACTGCAAGTACTTTCCTCTCTCTTGTTAACATGATTATCCCTGCTTACGCCTCGATAAACACACATTATACAGAAGTCTCTCCCCCTTAAGGGTCTACATAAAGGAGAGAGGGACAAATGGCCAACAAATCGGAGGACAATCCATCAGCACACACACACACACATGCACAGTCACCCCCTCCCCTCCAGCTTCTTCACTGAATTGAACAGATCGCAATAATTCAGCGAATAAATTGCAAATTTAACTCAATTAGTGTCACCCCTGACTTTCTTTTTCATTTCTCATTGAATAATAATAAGAGATTTATTTAAAAGCAAAACAAAAAAAAAAAAAAAAAAACATAATTCAATTTCATAGCAGACGAAGCAATTCGGGGACATTTTATTTGCTATAATAAATAGGAGGCCTACGTGTGTCATATGAGGACGCATCATCTACACAAAACAGGCAAGGCAAATATTTGAAATCAAACTTGGCTTTTTTAATTCAGACGACATTTTTTAGACTACGTCACTATTTTTGTAAAATGGTCAATATAATTTAGAATAATTTAATGTACACAAATCCTCAAGTACCCAGGCAGTCCGATGATTTTATTTGGATACCAAATGGCTTAAATAAGAATGCCTGGACCCCCAATAGATATATTAATCAATAACGGATATCGTAAAAGTCTTGGCCTGAGTTGCCGAAAAGTCTATGTATGTGAGTGTTAAAAAAATAATCCCCAAGTCAAGGGCGGACACAAGGGGGGGGGGTAAAGGGGGTAATTACCCCCTGAGATTTGAAAAAAATACTTTTTTTTAAAAAAAATGTATTTTTAATGTAAAATTTTAAAAATTAATACTTAAAAATTTGATTTATATGTTTATTCTGGCAAACAAGTACAGAATGCGCCTTTAAATTACCGAAATTAAGAAAAAATGTGTGCTGTGCGACCAGTCACTCCAGATTACCCCCCCCGAGAAACACCTCTGGATCCGCCACTGCCTCAAGTACGTCCTGGAATGGAATATTCGATCACACCACAAAATATCTAATGCAGCTCTACTTAGAGAGGGAGTTTCTCTGATATTTCGTCATATTGAAGGAAAAAAGGATTAAAGGGGGGGGGGCAGCCCCCTCTGAGAAAAAATTTAAAAAGTTTTAAAAACTAGTAATCTAAAGAAATTATGATTTTTTGTCCAAAATGTATTTTTACATTTATTTTAAACTATCAAATCAAGTCACAAATCACCTTAACGATGCTGAAGATATTATATCATCCCCTCTTCACAAGAAGCCCAGGGATATTGATAACATTTTACTTTCCTTATCTTTGAGCTCAGAAGAGAAATTAGAAGTAAAATAAATATCATTTTATTTAAAATGTGAAAAATGAGATTAAAACAAAATACTTATTGAAGATTATATTTTAAGTATTTAGAATGGAACCAAAGAAAATCCTTTTTCAAACTAATTATCAATTTGTCATGTGAGTAAACGAAGTTTCAGAAAAGAAAAAAATAAAAACAACGAAAATATGACAGGTCAATAAACCTGAAGAAGTTCTGAAGTGCATCTTAATTAAAAGAATTTAGAGAGCATACAGAATTTCAGATCTTTTCATGTCAGTGATGTTGTGTTTATTGGGCCGGCGACCAAGGATCAAGCGGTGAGATCCTGGTTCGAGTCCAGGACGCGCATTTTGCCCAATCATAAAAACAATTGTAATCGCAAATTTACTATTTTAAACGATTTATTGACTTACTCACAGTCAGGTCTATTCTCTAAAAACAGACGTTAAAATTTAAAATAAACAAATGGGTGTTAAAAATCTGGTGTGACTGGCGCACAGCACACAACTTTCTCTTACCTTCGGTAATCGAAAGTTGTGTACTGTGCTTGTCACACCAGATTTTTTGTGTCGACATGTATTTAGTTCCCGGCAGTAGGGAATATTTGAATTCAGATGTAAAATTTATAAGTATGGGAAAATATTTATATTTTGTAACCATGGCAACCATTTCTCCTATCTTTCCTATGAAGCACAAGAGTAAAGTGTGCTTCAAACAATTTTGAGGGCAAAACGAGAATATACATTTGAAAGAGCATCTAAAAAATAATTGATTTTTGAATTTTAATCAAAATCGTTAGAGCGAATTTTGAGAAAATCGAAAAAAACTGAAAAAGTACATCAGTAAAGTACTAGTACTCTTTGGCCGATTTTGATTAAAAGCTTATTTTTCCGGTCCAGGGGGGTGTTTAACTTAAATATAACATTTCAGCCTCATAGCTCAATTCCTTCATGCTTAAAATTGAACACACACCCACACACACCCCACCCACACACACACACACACACAGAGACAGACCATGTCGCGAAAACCACTTTTTTGGATTCAGGGGACCTCAAAACGTGATATATCCATCAAAATCTCGACATCGAATTTTTGACATGAAACCAATACTTTCTCTCTATATATATATTACATATATACATAGGTAAGAGAAAGTAAAAAATCTGGTGTGACTGGCGCACAGCACACAACTTTCTCTTACCTTCGGTAATCGAAAGTTGTGCACTGTGCTTGTCACACCAGATTTTTTGTGTCGACATAGATTTAGTTCCCGGCAGTAGGGAATATTTGAATTCAGATGTAAAATTTATAAGTATGGGAAAATATTTATATTTTGTTACCATGGCAACCATTTCTCCTATCTTTCCTATGAAGCACAAGAGTAAAGTGTGCTTCAAACAATTTTGAGGGCAAAACGAGAATATACATTTGAAAGAGCATCTAAAAAATAATTGATTTTTGAATTTTAATCAAAAATCGTTAGAGCGAATTTTGAGAAAATCGAAAAAAAAACTGAAAAAGTACATCAGTAAAGTACTAGTACTCTTTGGCCGATTTTGATTAAAAGCTTATTTTTCCGGTCCCGGGGGGTGTTTAACTTAAATATAAAATTTCAGCCTCATAGCTCAATTCCTTCATGCTTAAAATTGAACACACACACACCACACACACACACACACACACACACACACACACACAGACAGACCATGTCGCGAAAACCACTTTTTT
>JAKCPI010019456.1:0-11389 GCA_023213315.1 Euborellia annulipes
CTTCTCCAGCAGCTTTGGCAACTTGATGAAGTGAAGGAACTCAAACCACTAACAATAGAAGAAAATAAAGCCGAAGAACACTTCCAGAAAACCACCATCAAGAAGCCAAATGAACCATTCCAAGTTAACCTACCCTTTAACTCAGAAACCACCCCCCTGGGAGATTCGTTAAAGAAAGCGACTGCTTGTTTCAAACGACTGGAACAAAGATTATCCAGGACCCCATACTCAAAGCCAAATATGAAGATTTCCCAGCGAATGAATATCTCGAGTTAGCTCACATGGAAAAAGTATCCAATCCGGAAAAAATAAATCCTATTCTCAAAGCTACTATATTGCTCTACCATGCTGTCTTCATGAATCACGGATCCATCCATGAAAATCCGTGTAGTATTCAATGCTAGCTCCAAAACTACTACTGGTATCTCTTTAAACGACAAGCTCTTTGTCATGCCCTAAGCTGCAACAAGATCTTTATCATGTATTACTTCGATTCCGATTCCATAAATACGTCTTAACGGCAGACATCATCAAAATGTATCGACAAATCAAAATGAATCCAGAAGATCGAGATTACTTACGAATTCTATGGAGAAAAGATAAAAAGCTGAACCCATCGAAACCTCATAGGTTAACAACAGTCACCTATGGCACAGCTCCAGCCGCCTTTCAAGCCATCAAATGCTTACAAACATTAGCGATTCAAGGCTCCGCCTTCAATCTCTAAAATCATTTTAGAAGACTTTTACGTCGACGACTTATTAACTGGTGCAATACCATTGAAGAAGTCCTAAATTTGCAAAGGAAACTCAGCGAAATTCTCGAAGAGGGAAAATTCATACTGAGCAAATGGAGATCAAATTCGCCTGAAATTTCAAGCCAATTGCCATCTTCAAGAAATGAAAACCAACCATTGCACCTATCAGCCGAACCCACAACTACATCTACTCTTGGAATAAAATGGTCACCCACTGATGATACACTCCCTCATTTCACAATTCCGTTTCCAATACACCAGGATACACCAAAAGAGCTATCCTCTCTGATATTGCAAAACTTTTTGATCCCCCTTTGATGGCTCTCGCCCATTACTATCTTCGGAAAAATCTATTTTCAAAACCTATGGAGATTAAATGTTACTTGGGACGACCTCCTTTCTCAAGAAACGCTGCAACCATGGTTGGATTTTCACAAGCAAATTCATCTCATCTCTCACATCAATATTGAACGATGTGTAATTCCTGTCGAAGCCGACGAATACATAATCCATGGTTTTGCTGACGCATCAACAAAAGCATACGCCGCCGTCATATACATATCTTCTGTTAAAGATGACCAAATCATTTTATCAAAACTCGTCACTGCGAAAGCTAAAGTAGCACCAATCAAACCCATCACACTACCTAAACTCGAACTCTGCGCTGCTCATCTCTTGTCAAAACAAGTAAAAACAGTTTTACCTTCTCTACAAATCGGAATAACCAAGATCAATTTATGGTCGGACTCCACCGTAGCTTTGGCTTGGATCAAATCACAGCCAGCTAAGCTCAAAACCTTCGTCGCCAATAGAGTCGCCGAAATACAAGAAAACACCCCAACTGCTAAATGGGGATACATCAAAAGCGCTGAAAATCCTGCTGATTGTGCCTCACGAGGCATTACGCCCTCAAGAACTACTTAATCATCCTCTTTGGTGGCAAGGACCCAATGTTGAACTCATCGCTGATCCTCCAAATCTAAAGAGAAGAAGAAGAGAAAATAATTTCAACAGAAGAAAAATCTCTCAAGATCTTCTTCACAAGATCCAACATTCCCTGTGAACTTATTTCTCGATACTCCTCTCTTCAAAAACTCCTTCGAATTGCAACCTATGCTTTTCGTTTTATAACCAACAGCGCAAAGAATCCCACTTTGCGTTGCTCCCATCCTAAATCCTTCAACGTCGAACTCTCTCCCGAAGATCTGCAAATAACTCTAAAATCGCTCATCAAAATTGTCCAAAATCAAGAATGGGAAGAAGAAATTCGCCAACTGAAAGACAAGCCAGGACTCGTGTCTTCCAAAAGCACTATCTCCAGTCTATGTCCCTTCATAGACGAACAAGGGCTTCTAAGAGCCTCAGGGCGTCTAAAAAACTCTGAGTTGCTCTTAGAACAGAGGCAACCAATTCTACTACCTAAAAATTGTCATTTAACAACTCTTATCATCCGCGAAGAACACCAAAGAAATCAACACGCTGGACCTCAAGCCACTCTCGCCTCGCTCCTTGGCCGATATCACATCATACAAGGCAGAAACACAGTCCGATGGGTTATTCACAAATGCATCCCATGTTTCCGTTTTCGTGCCCGACAACTCAATCAACAAATGGCTGATCTACCATCTCCCAGAGCCACACGCCAGCGTCCATTTAAACATGTTGGAATCGATTACGCCGGTCCAGTTACTATAAAACTATCCAAAGGCCGAGCTCCGAAGACCTCCAAAGCATACATATCTCTCTATGTCTGCTTATCCACGAGAGCAATTCACCTAAAATTGGTCTCAGATCTCACGACAGAAGCCTTCATCGCATCGCTAAAGCGTTTTGTCTCTCGGCGAGGCAGGCCCAGTGATGTATACTCTGATCAAGGCACAAACTTCATCGGAGCTGAAAAAGAATTAAGAAAAGCTGTAAGACTAGCAGAGCAAGACACCCAAACCAATCGCCTCCTCGCCGCAGAAAATATCCGATGGCACTTCAACCCTCCAGCCGCACCACATCACGGTGGTCTATGGGAAGCTGGAGTCAAAGCTACCAAATATCATTTGAGAAGAGTACTGGGAAATTCGCTTCTAACTTTCGAAGAATTTTCAACAACCCTTCATCAAGTTGAAGCATGTCTCAACTCTCGTCCACTGACGCAATTAACCGAAGATCCAACCGATTGTGCTCCTCTCACGCCTGGGCATTTTCTAATTGGAGAACCACTACAGGCATTACCCGAGCCTTCATTAACGCATATGTCGACCGGGCGCCTCTCAAACTGGCAAAGGTGCCAACAGCTCGTCCAACACTTCTGGAATCGATGGTCCTCAGAATACTTAACTCGATTACAACAACGCCCTAAATGGAAAACCAGAAGTCCAAATCTTGAGCCTGGTCAACTAGTCATAATAAAAGAAGACAATCTTCCGCCCCAACAATGGCGCTTAGGTCGAATCCTTCGAGTGCATCCTGGAACTGATGGACTCGTACGTTCAGCCGCCATCAAAACAGCTCGCGGTGAGCTTACTCGGCCCATCACAAAAATTTCACCTCTACCTTTTTTAAAAAAAAAAAAAATGGTGAAAGACAAGCCTTTCACGCCGGGGGGTATGTTCAGTCCCTGAATGAACGCCACTCGCAAAACGCTAACTAGCACAAATCGGCCGTTAGAAGGCAAACTCCCAAGACCAGCGCGCATGCTCTGTGAGTAAGCTTCCACCCCTCTATAAAAGAAGCCTCGCTGGCTCTCTGCTCTCATTCTCTCTCTAAACTCGAGCACACTTACAACTGCGTCAAGTCGCCAGCGGGAATCAACACTCAAGAGCCAAGCAAACTTGCTTCTCTATCAACCATCAACTTTTATCAAGAATTCATTCATCAACTCACATCAAGAAGTCATCAAGCATATTTATTTATTTTTGTATTTAAATTCGTTGTATAATTACTTCAATTTTCATCGTTATTAAAATATTATTTTAAATCAACTCTTTTTTTTGAGAATCACCCGGTATCCTTTCCTGGATCCAACAGACAGACCATGTCGCGAAAACCACTTTTTTAGATTCAGGGGACCTCAAAACGTGAAGATCCATCAAAATCTCGACATCGAATTTTTGACATGAATCCAATACTTTCTCTCTATATATATATTACATATATACATAGGTAAGAGAAAGTAAAATTTATAAGTATGGCAAAATGTTTATATTTTGTTATCATGGCAACCATTTCTCCTATCTTTTCTATGGAGTACAAGAGTAAAGTGGTCTTCAGAAGATTTCAATCACAAAATGAGAATATACATTTTATAGAGAATCTAAAAAATAATTGATTTTTGAATTTAAATCAAAATCGTTGGAGCAAATTTAGAGAAAATCGAAAAAAAACTGAAAAAGTGCATCAGTAAAGTACTAGTACTCTTTGGTCGATTTTGTTCAAAAGCTACGTGTCACGTCCCATTGGGGTGCCTAACTTAAATATAAAATTTCAACCTCCTAGCTCTTTTCATTCTTGAGATATTTCGTTCACAGACAGACCATGTTGCGAAAACCACTTTTTTGGATTCAGGGGACCTCAAAACGTGTATATCCATAAAAATCTCGACATCGAATTTTTGACATGAAACCAATACTTTCTCTCTCTATATTAACATATATATATATAGAGGTAAGAGAAAGTAAAAAGGAACGGAGATAAGATGATGTTTATTAAGAGGTGGATAATATATATAAAGAAATAGAAAAAAATCTGGTGTGACTGGCGCACAGCACACAACTTTCTCTTACCCTTCGGTAAGAGAAAGTTGGGCACTGTGCTGGTCACACCAGATTTTTTGTGTCGAGATATATTTAGTTTCCGATAGCACCTTAGTTTCAAACTTGCATTTTAAATGTTGACTGCTTCAAATAAACTATGGTTATTTTTAAAAATTTTAATCTCCTATTTGGACATTTTATACACAATATAGAATCGTAAATAAATACAAAATTTCATAAGAATTGGAAAAAAAAAATTTTAAATGCCTAAAAAGTTCTAAAGGGGACCCCCTTTTGAATCGAAATTAACATACAAATCCCTATAGGAAATTAACATTGTTCCTATGCGAAGATAAGGTGGAAAGGGAATTTAAAAAGAGTAGAGAGAGACGATAATGTTTGCAAGTGAGAGAGAGACATATATGTTTTCTTTGAAACAATTAAAGACACAAATAAATTTAAAAAAAATCTGGTGTGACTGGCGCACAGCACACAACTTTCTCTTACCTTCGGTAATCGAAAGTTGTGTACTGTGCTTGTCACACCAGATTTTTTGTGTCGACATATATTTAGTTCCCGATAGTACGGAACATTTGAATTCAGATGTAAAATTTATAAGTATGGGAAAATATTTATATTTTGTTACCATGGCAACCATTTCTACTATCTTTCCTATGAAATACAAGAGTAAAGTGGTCTTCAGAAGATTTCAATCGCAAAATGAGAATATACATTTTAAAGAGCATCTAAAAAATAATTGATTTTTGAATTTTAAAAAAAATCGTTGGAGCAAATTTTGAGAAAATCGAAAAAAACTGAAAAATTACATCAGTAAAGTACTAGTAATCTTTGGCCGATTTTGATTAAAAGCTTATTTTTCCGGTCCCGGGGGGTGTTTAACTTAAATATAGAATTTCAACCTCGTAGCTCAATTCCTTCATGCTTAAAATTGAACACAGACACACCCACACACCCACACACCCACCCACCCACCCACCCACACACACACACACACACAGACAGACCATGTCGCGAAAACCACTTTTTTGGATTCAGGGGACTTCAAAACGTGAAGATCCATCAAAATCTCGACATCGAATTTTTGACATGAATCCAATACTTTCTCTCTATATATATATTACATATATACATAGGTAAGAGAAAGTAAAAATGGGAATTTAAATAATAATTGATTTTTAATCTAATAAAAAGAAAAAGATTTAAATTCCGTTACCATGGCAACCATTTCTATCTTTCCTATGAAGAACAAGAGTAAAGTGGTCTTCAGAAGATTTCAACGGCAAAATGAGAATATACATTTTAAAGAGCATCTAAAAAATAGTTGATTTATGAATTTAAAAAAAAATCCTTGGAGGGAATTTTGAGAAAATCGAAAAAAACTGAAAAAGTACATCAGTAAAGTACTAGTACTTTTTGGCCGATTTTGTTCAAAAGCTTATTTTGAGATTCTTCAAAGGTACCTAAGTTAAATATAAAATTTCAATCCGGTAGCTCAACTCCTTCATGCTAAAAATCTGTCCACACATACAGACACACGCACGCACACACATACATACACACACACACACACAGACCAATTTGCGGGACCCACTTTTTTGGACTCAGGGGACCTCAAAACATGTATATCCATCAAAATCTCGACATCGAATTTTTGACATGATCGCAATACTTTCTCTCTCTATATATTTCATATATAGGGTACGAGAAAGTAAAATTAATTTATTTTTAAAATACTTTTGCCAGTGTCTGTATCTTAACATGTTAAATGAAAAAGAACCTTCCCCTCCACCCTTACCTTAAAGGCCCCTCCCCTCTAACCTTCCCTTTAATTGCATCTTTCTAAACAACAGAGCATGGCCGGGGGGGGGCAAAATTTAATTTGCCGCCCCCCTCCTTAAAATTTTCTATACAAAATTAATATCATTTTACCCTTTTTTTTTTTTTTTAGTAAATCTTTCTTTAATTGCCGCCCCCTGATATCTGCCGCCCGGGGACACATGCACCCACTTCCCCCCCTAGATCCGGCCCTGCAACAGAGTCTTTGTTTCAGCAAGAATTTTATTAAATTTTACTCACCTACTGTTTTTATGATTCTTTGTTAAAATCATTTTACAAAATGGGATTAATAACAATATTTTTCCTATCTTTATATATTTCAATGAAATTTAATTCTCTTGTTCTCAATTTTTATATTTTGAATGAATATCCATAGAAATACGTAACATTGATATAAATTGTTGGAGCCCCTTGGATACAACTGAAATAAAAAAAAAAAAAAAAAAATAATAAAATAAATAATTTAGTTACCGAATCTCATTGAATATTTTTATATCTCTATCAAATATATAGAGCAGGCCAAGAAGTCTGTCCCCCCTGCGGGTTTAACAAACAAGAAATTTTTCTTAAAATTCACTCGATAGGGAAATGCAAATTTATTTATCAAATGTCAATGATTTTCAATTTAAATAATAGGGAACTTGGTAAATTTAGGCGACCTATATCATCCAAATTAAATAAAGAAAAAGAAAAATTAGATAATAGAAAGAGTGAACCAAAAGAGGATTTCCCAGTTAGTTAAATAAAAATTTAAATTTAAATTTAAATACATACCTGGTGTACATGGCGTAATTAACATTACAATCCCAATTTTTTTTTCTTTTAAAATACGACAAATTCAACCAGACACATTTATTTATATCAATTAGTTCTTTAAAAATAATATTTTATTACAAATGCTAATAAAAAAAAATATTTAATTTAAATAATTGGAAAATTAATTATTGAAAATATATTATTAAAAATTATTTATTATTTATGTGTACTTTTTATTCTCTTTGCATACCTGGTCTGAGCATGCGCGTTTGTCATCTCTTTTTTTATCTCTTTGACTCCCTCTAAAAGAAGACACAGGCCGTGTGATAAATAATTAATCTTAAATCATCGATATTATGCAAATCATTTTAACACAAACCGTTTATTTATATTTATTCTATATTAAACGAGCTTTAAAATGAGTATAAAATTTTTGAAAACGAATTTATGGTTAACGAGGATGATTGATGAGAAAATTTGACAGTTCTAATCAAGTAATTATTTTTCATATAATTTGAATATTTATTTATTTATTTTATTATTTCATTTAATTCAAATAATATTTTTAATTTCAGATATTCTTTCAAATAAATATTAAAACTCGAGATAATATTAAAATGTTGCCAAAGATGACATTCACATGGACTTATATTTTATTTTATTCCCGAGCTGTTCCTTATTAAGTGAAGTAATTCATTATTAGTGAAAGTGTGAATTCAATTTATGCACATCATCGTGTTCCCTTTGACACTTCTTGGTCAGATGATTATATCTCAAAGGTATGTTAAAAATATTTTTTATTAAAAAATCAAAGTAATTCATTAGCTCCTTATTTTTATTATATTTTGTTTTATAGATATGATCACATCCAAATGCTCGTTGATATCAGCAATAAAAAGAAAAGAAAAATTTGACAGCTGTCAATCTAAAAGGTAAATAACGTTTATATATTGTATTGCATTTTTTTTTTTCTTAGTGATTTTATTACGTTGATAAAATTAATAAATTAGCCAAACGCTTGAGATAAAATCTTTCAATTATTCGATTTTGATTTAAAAAAAAAAAACATTTCTTTTATTTGTTATTTAGAAAGTGAGAGATTTGTGATTGTAATATTTATAGAATAAATAGAGAGGAATTAAATAAGAACTTGAAATAACCTTAATATAGACTTTATTTTAAAAAAATTCAACAATGACTATAAACAATATTATTAATTAATTACATTATTTAATTGGGTAATAATGTTTAATTATTACCACAGTGATAATACCAAATACAACTATTATAATTGAAGAATTTTTCTAACGTGTAGGGAATTTTTCGAAAGCTTTGTTTTATTTTTAAGAAATCAACATTTAAATTGATAATTTATTTTTAATTTAAAGGCTACCCTACACTAAAATAAATTAAAATCGTTTATGAATACTCATGAAACTATTAACTTTCCCTACACATTAGACAATAACTTGAGAGGGTTCATGCCGAAGGTGGTCATAAATAAGGGAATAATGAAGTAGGAAATTACTTTGAATTACGCATATTATATTTTTAAAGAGAACAAATAAACACTTTCTTTGTTTTTTTCTCATTATAGGAGGAAGATGGAACAAGTGACATCACAATGCCTACGTAACTAACTACGGACATCTGACGATCAATGACGGCGAAGTCATCGAGGCAGCTGATTGCAGAGTGTAGCAGCAACATTAAAAGTCTGTATGAACATTTACATGAGCGTAGAATGAGATAGAAATAGTATTTTCTAAATTTTTGATTTGATTTGACTTTAACCCAGCCTAAATATTTTAGGATGTTCGTACATAGGTGCATGGATATAAATTGTAACAAGTGTATGTGTGGTTGGTGTTTTGGATACCGAGAATCCAAGGTGTTGTTTTGGGATTGTGTTTTAGTGATTATTGTTTTGTTTGATATTTTTCAAAATAAATAGTTTGCACTGAATCCTGGCTTCTTTCCTTATAAAATAATATCCTCATAAGGGAACAATTGGCGCAGTCGGTAGGATTCAAATAACCGACAGCGCCAATTGTTCCGTTATGGGGATATTATTATAGTGTGGGGGAATTAGAGCCTCTGGAGAAAGGGTTTTCGGTGAGATAGTAGATTTTGTGGGCAGGTCAAAGTTGAAAATGGATTGGTAATCAGTAGAGACCGGACAAAAAAGCATAAAAAAAGGAAAAAAAAGTGCTTAAAAAAGCATAAAAAACTTGAATAAAAAGTTGTTAAATAAGCATAAAAGTTAAAAAAAAAGCATCTCATAAGCAATTTTTACTCATACCAATGGCGTATACAATTTTTTTTTTTTTTAAAGAAACTAAATTTATTCCGCCCCGCCATGCGAAAAATTTTGTTTTTGCTGAACCAAATTTTTTCACCCTGCGGGAAAAATTTTTTTTACAGGGCTATATTTTTTTACACTGCGGGGTTTTTGGAAATTTATTTTTTTTTGGGGGGAGCGGGCCCCCTCCCCCCTCTCCTTATATACGTCCTTGGTGTATGCGTGTGTGAATGGGGAAAAAAGTGTTTTTTAATAAAAAAAAAGAAAACAAAATTATAAATATTCGTAAAATAAGTTCAAATAAGCACGAAAGGGAAAAAAAGCATGAAAACTCAAAAAAAGCAAAAAAGCATAAAAAATGCAATCTCAATGCACTTAGTTTTCCTAATTCGTATAGAAATTAAATATCTAATGGTTGCTTATAAAATTGAGCAATAAGCATTTTGCTTAAAATCCGGTCTCTAGTAATCAGGCATTTAAACCAGATTTGGAAACGGACTCTAAATCCTCTTTTAAGTAAATGGTCCGAAAACGTGGATTGTGAAAATGTAGAATTACTTTCAAGATCGTCTAATTATGTTCCCTCGACTAATTTTGTTCCAAGTCCTGGATATTTTCCAGATTTCAGATAGATTTTTCTGATGTGACAAACACAGAACACACTTTTCGATTATCGGAGATAAGAGAAAGTTGTGTGCTGTGCGACCAGTCACACCAGATTTTTTATTTACTCATCAAAATTTTATATATTCAAAGAAGATTGGAGACAAATTAATTTTGTTTTGAAATTCTCATCATTTTTGAGTTATTGATTGTTGAAGTTGCTATTAAATGTTAAGGATCAACTAAATTCAAGATTCCAAATAAAACACTGTATTTATTAACGGGGTTCAGGAGCGCCGTCTAAACGAACTTAAAAAAAAACTAGTCTATTATAAGGAATTTTTCAATGCGGTTTTTTTTATAAATGAATTAAATTCATAAGAGATTATTGGGACATCGAGCTATAATTTGTTTAATGACTTATTAAAAAATTATCGTAATAAATTTTTTGTTATCAAGCAAATACAAAAAAACAATCTGTCCCAATAATCTTTAATTTTTGTTTAAAATTTAAAAAGGAATTTATTGTTATAGCCGCGCCGCCCGCCTTCGGCGGGCTGGCGTCTAGACAGGGGGCTACGTCCCCTGGACCCCCCCACGCTGGCTCTGGCCCGCCTGCAGGCTGGCCCTCGTCTTTCTTAATTATAAAAAGAAAATTATTATTACTACGTATTCCAGTCCAGTGCCTGCTTGAGGATTTTGTTTACCTTCATAGAGTACACAACTGCAAAGAATACTTAAATATTTCTCTATGGGTGTTTTGTGATAACTTACCTACCTCAACATTAAAATACCTCCCTATGGAAATACATTGTGTGTGTCCTTTAGCATTAAAATAGCTGAAGGACACACCTCTATTTATGGGAGAAGCTATTTTAATATTTTGGGGTAGTTAAGTTTATCAAAAACGACCCCGCCTTTCCTATGGGAGAAATCATAACTTTAAGAATTAGTAACTCGAAAAGTTATAGGAATTTCCGGGACCCAAGTATTTTCGGGACTCTCCATAACGTCCTCTATAAGACTGCAAAATTTCGTTTCAAAATTCGAACGGGAAGTTGGTCAAACAGAGCGTGACAGACAGACACCTTTAGACAGAAAACAGACGGACACTCCGCAATTATTATATATAGATTATTAATCACATATTAATTAAGAAATTTTTTAAAATAAGCTTAGAAGATTTATTTAAAAATCAGCTGTCAAATTAGTTCAGCATTCTTGAAATAGATGGCAGGCTAGTCTCCTAATAGCTGATCCCCTTTTTAGCCTATATCTGGCCTATATATTTATATATTTTTATGCTTTTTATTAAAGATACATAATACACAGTTATAATAACATTTATTGTTTAAAGATCAATGAAAA